>VMDR010032968.1:0-11519 GCA_007922815.1 Macrotus californicus
AACATAAACAAATACTTGCATGTTGCCTTCGTTAGTGTTGGAACTTGGAACTTCTGTCCTTAAAAGTCACTGTTCTGAGAAGCTGTCCTGTACTTGGCTGAATGAGTTGAGTACAGTAATGGTGGAAGTGTCGCTTGCACATGGCAGGCAGCCTCCAAATCTGTCTTGGTGTCTTTCTAGCTGAAAGACCAGCTCATGGTTCTAACCTTGTCTGCATGTTGGCATCACTTAAGAAAAAAAAACAAGATGCCTTGTCTCTCCTTCACCCCCAGAGATCTTACTTAATTCGGGCTAGAGCAGGGCCTCCACGTGGGGAGTTTTAACAGCTCCCTAGATACTGCTGATGTGTTGTCAAGGTTGAGAACCACTGGCTTCTACTCGTGGTATGTGAACTGGAATTTATTTCAATATTCTGCCTAGTGAGGTGATATATGAACATTTTAAAACAATTTCAGTTTGGATGGGTAGAGATCGGTTATCTTTGGAATTTCAGAGTACAAATATAGCTTGAGGGTGATTAGATTGGACCAGTGTTTTGTGACATTTTTACAGATTTGGCCTCACAGGGCAGCTGGAAGGGTGAATGAGCATGGACCAGGAGGCCATATTGGGATGGCAACATTCCAGGCATAGGGCTGTTGTTAAGGAGGATGAGAGGGTGAGAGGAAGAGAGCGAAATTAGAATGAGCTCTGGCTTCTGGGAGACTTGCAATAAAGGGATGGAACGGGAGGTCAGGATGGGACCTAAGTCTTGAAACAGACGTCGCACTTCTTGCTCCCCCTGCAGGTGTGGCTGGAGCTCACCCTTCCGGGAGACCAGGAAGTGGTAGTGGTGCGATGCGTGGAGCACAGTCGCCTTTCACATTTGAGCTCGGTCTCCGCCTAGTGGCAGAAGGCTCCCATATCTCTTACTGAATAAGAATCACCTGGGAGCGCTTGTTAAAAATGTAAATTTTGGGGCTCTACTCCCAAAGTTTGTGGTTCAGGATTGCTGTGGTAGGACTTGGGAATCTATTTTTAATAAGCACATTGGTCAAGGTTAATCAAACTGTTTTGTTTGCTTACCATCTTTGCAGTGTTTGCCCTGTCCTTTGTAGCATTATTTAGTGTATTTTTAAAAAAATAATTGACTTTTAAAAAATGAAATTTTGTTTTAAAATGAAATCTTCACTGTCATACATGAAAAACATTTTCTAAACTTTCGTTTAGACTGAGTGGTTTTTCAGTTTTGGTTGCGTGCTAGAATTTCATGAAGAACTTTCAAAGATACTTTTGGCCATTCCCCACCCCCAGAAAAACCTGATTTTACTGGTATTTGATAGGACCTGGGTGTCAATATTTTAAAAACTTTCCCAGGTAATGTAATCATAATGTATATTTTGGGGATGAGAATATAGAAATTTAAAAAAGTACAATGTAAACAGACTAAGAAGCATAAATTCATGAGTGCTAAATGAATTTTCTGGGTAGAATTAGAAATAAGGAACAGTGGCTACCTAGGAGTATGGCAGGATGGAGGGAAAGGCAGGTGAACTGGTGAAGCACCAAGGCTTTTTGATTTATCCTGATTTTCTCCTCTGCCCCAGCTTGCTTCTCTGCATTCTGTCCTTGGTGAATGGTAAGATGTTTATCTGGTCAGATGGTCCTCAAACTTAAGTGTGCATCATAGTTATGTGGAAGGTTTGTTAAAACACAAATGGCGGGCCGCCTCAGAGTTTCTGTGTGAGTAGGCTTGGGGTGGGGCCCAAGAATTTGCATTTCTAACAATTTCTAACAATTAATGTTTGTGCTGCTGTCCAGGCATCACACTTGAAGAAACACTAATCTAGTCAACCAAGCTAGAAACCTAGAACATTAGACTTAGATTTATTTTCTCTCCATATATCCAGAACACTTTACAAATAATGAAACAACCACAAACCCATGTATCCATTCCTGTGAATTAGCAAATGTTAATGGTGTGTGGAGAAACATTCATTATGAATTAACATTTCCATTTTGGTTATAATAGGCTGCTGTATCTTAATTCACACTTTTGAGTGCAGTGAGTGAAATACGGCAACTTGCTGGGCTTGAGATTAGTGCTTTTTAGGTGGAACTGCTATCTTGAAAAGGCATCTATGCTCTTTTAGCTTTTTGATTAGTCTTCTAGGCAACCAAGTGAAATAAGGGCAGAGAAATCTAGATTTTATGCCCAGTCTTGAGAAGAATGTTAAAAAGTGTTAACAGGTTTTTTGCAAATGAAATTATAAGATGCAGTCATTTTATCCTGTGTTTTTTATTTTATTTTTTTTATTTAAATAGTTCACAGAATTAATAAGCTAAATTTACTGTGTGTCTAGAAACCCGGGGGGGAAGGGGCAGGTCAGCTCTGTGTGTGGTGTGAAAGGCTGGACAGTGTTGTGAGAGACTTAGGAGCTCATAACCTGAGACGGTAACTGTACCGTTTGTTCCGTGGTGAAACAGCTTGTTCTCTCCCAATATCACCAACTGACATACGGGTCGAGAGGAGAAATGTGTTGATGGTATTATTCATCCAGCAAACACTGAAGTTACAATTAGTGCTGTTGATTTCATTCTGGAACAGTTCAGGTAGTTTTGACTACTCTTGCCTAGCTTTTGGTCATGCACCAAATAGCTGATTCAGTAGCTGATAGAGATCTCTCCAGCCATGTTTGTTTTGTGAATTAGAAATGAGTCTGTTTTTATATTCTTCTGAAGGGCATTATTAATCACCTCTATGTATCTTTTCATTTTGAAGTTAATGTTAGGATTCCTTGAACTTGCTAGCTTTTGTGATTTTTCTTCACCCTTCTTTGAAGTGAGGATTTGTACATGGCTTTGGAAAGTACGAAATTATTGTCTGATGAAAATTCTTGTCACAACTTCAGTTTATTCCCCTCCAGCCCATTCATCCATTCTTCATATCACATTTCTTGTAGTTATCCTGTTGACACACTTGTTTGTTTCCACTTTTCTAGTCTCTTTTCCTGTTTGCTTTCCTTTTTGTTCCCTCTTGTTAGAACTCTATCTTCACTCATAAAGTCGACCTTAGGAAAATAATCCTTTCTATTTTTCTTTGAACAGAGAGGTCAGCTTGTATTTGCAGCTCACATATTAAGTATATTCAGGGAGTAGAAGACAAGGTAAAAACCTTGCAAATTGTTGAGGTGTTTGCTTCAGGTTCATACAGTCTGGGGATTTGGTCTCTTCTCCCTGGAAATCACCACTTTTTTTTCTTCCTTGAACATGGAAATGTGGTCTTTAAGTACCTTGACATTTTAGGTATTATCACATCTTTAAAATGTTTGCAATAATTAGGACCAGCATGTCAAAGAATACTAGTTATGTTATCTCTAGTGTATTGGTCTTCTAGATTCAGAAAAAATATATAGAGTATTACTCTTTTTAACTGAATTCCCCATATTCATGGATAAGAATCTCAGAATTCACAGAGAGGATATTACTTTAAATGTATGCTATAAAAATTATGTATTCAAAGTTTGAACTTTCAAAATTCTCAGTCCATGAGGATTAGCCAAACTGAAATCTAAGGTCAGTCAGTAACTGACTTCCTGTGTGGGGTACTGCTCTAAGGCCAAATGACTCTCCAGGACAAGGGCACCTGGCATGGTGTGGTGAACAACTGGAATTGGTTGGAACTGCATGTTGCCAGCCCTTTAAGATCATTGTTTTTTTGTCTGTGTGTGTCAGTAGGGTTCTGGCTCCATTCCTCTTTTTAAAAAGTTCACTTAATTTGAACCTTGCCTGTTTGTATATTTACCTGAACTTAGTGCAGTTGAAGTTCAGCATTTAGGCAAAGTGGGTGGCAGTGTTAGCCGTTTTTCTTGACGTAGGTCATTACATATGATCTGGGGTGCAATGCTTTGTGGGTATCTGTATGGTTTCTTAATGAGAGAAAGGATGAGACGGAAAGGATCTTTGTTTTTTGCATATTCTGTATTTCCACACAGCATTGTCTAACTAGCCTGTCAGTGAATGTTTATTGTCTACTATGAATGCCCAGTAGTATGCTATGTTCTTTGAGGGTTTTTTTTTTTTTTTTAAGAAAAGGGGAGGGGGAGAAAGAATCTGACATACATTTTTGAGGAGTTTAAAACCATGTTATTGTGGCCCCGGACAGTGTGGCTCAGTTGGTTGGAGAATTGTCCTGAAAATCAGAAGGTTGCTGGTTCAATTCCTGGTCAGGGCATATGCCTGGGTAACAGGTTCGGTCCTTGGTTGGGGTGTAAATGAGAGGCAACTGATCGGTGTTTCTATCCCTCTCTCTCTCCTGCCTTCCCCTCTCTCTAAAATCAATAAGTGTGTCCTTGGCTGAGGATAAAAAACAAACCAGCCATGTTATCATTGAAATATATATAGCAAGAGGGATTCATAAAGATGAATTTTTGATGAGGCAGAATTCTAGAGTATTTTGGCTTAGACTAGCTTCAAGATCATGAGTAACATGTGTCCTCGCTGAGGTGCATCTTGTCCATATAACTGAGGTATCACTTAATGTTAAGGATTTCTTTACATTTGGCATTTCCTGTGGATTGTAGATTAAAAAATCAGTATATCTTAAATTGTGTAGTTTATTCCCCCCAATTTCAGGATTTAGAAAAAATTAAAATGGAAAGATATTCATTATATACTAGGGGAATGTTATATCTGTGGTGTGTGTACTATGATCAGTTTTTTGGAAGTAGTATAGAGTCATATGTTAAAGTGCAAAGTATCCTTATTTGTCAAATGAAAATAATAACAGTGCATCATGATGGAGATGTGAGGATATTCTGATTGAAATACATAGAACATTTATTCCAGAATGGCTACCACCAGTAAATGACAACAGGTGAGGATGTGGAAAAAGGGAACCCTAGGTGTCCTCACTGTTGGTTGGAATGCAGACTGGTGCAGCCACTGTGGAAAACAGTTATCTTTTTTTCTTCAAAAAATTAAAAATGGACCTGTCTTTTGACTCAGCCATTCTACTTCTGAGAATATATCCTAAGAATCCTGAAACACCAATTCAAAAGAATATATGCACTCCTATGTTTACAGCAGCGTCATTTGAAATAGCCAGGATCTGGAAATGGTCTGCGTGCCCATCAGTAGATGAGTGCGTAAAGAAGCTGTGGCACATTTGCACAGTGGAGCACTACGCAGCAGTGAAAAAGAAGGGACTTTTGTAACTGCAGAGGTGGACCTGGAGACCATTATGCTAAGTGAAATAAGCCAGTCAAGGAAAGACAGATACCATATGATCTCTCTTAATGTGAAATCTAATGAACAAAATGAAGGAACAAGCAAAATAGAATCAGAGACAAAGACACATGGGACAGACTGACAGCCATCAGAAGGGAGGGAGGAGAGGAGACTGGGTGAAAGAAGGTGAAGGGCGTAGCCGAAGAACACATAGGCACGCCCTAGACATGGACAGCAGTGCGGGGTTGCCTGAGGGAATGGGGGCCATCGGGTGGAAAGGTGCAAGGGGGAAAAATGGGGACAGGGACTGGCATGTGGTAAGCACTGATTACATGTTAGCTACTGTTTTTATTTTTATTGTAATCTTTTTTCATAGGTGAATTTCAGCATGGGAAAAAATGTTTTGAAGGGTATCCACCAAAATACTTTCAGTGAGTTTCTCAGATGAGTAGGATTATGGATTTCTTTATCTTTGTTTATCTGCAATTCCTTTTTTTCTTATATAGTAAAGGATAGTGAAGAATAAAGTTTAGTCTAAACATTTATACAGTTCGTTACATGGCAAAAGTTAGAATTAGTTGCTAATAAATTAGTAAATATTCAAGTGAAATTTAATGGGCTACAAATGTGTGATTTTTATCTTTACATTTGTATAGTAAATATGGTGGAAATACAGAGCAGAAAAAGAACTGAAGATTGTCAACTCTCCATCCACTGTCACATTATCCCCGACAGATGTAATATCAACATTAAATTTGCAGTGACTGGTTGTTTACCCTGTTTTAAGGTAACTTACTGAGTTAAAAAAATGGTAGATATCTAAGTGTTAGGAAATTTTCTTAGATTTAACCAGACCTGCCTCTGTGTAACTACTTGATTGCTGGTTGGGCAGAGAATTAGGCGTAAGGCTTAGCTTCTACAATGTGCTGATGAGGAAACCTCCACCATTGCCGTTGCTTCACTGGACCCTAAAGGAAATATTTCATTTGAATCTTTGGTGCTATATTTACGAGCTAAGAATTGACCTTGTAATCACTGGGAAACTGCTGTTGTTCCCATCTCCTGGGGCTGGAGTCAACCATCTGTCACCATCTGCACACGTAAAAATGGAAATAGAGCCTCTTTCTACTCAGTTCTATATGTCTCATATGCATATGTCCTGTTGCCAGAGTCTGGGTCACATGCCTGGGTCAAGCTATAAGGGAATGTGGGGATTTGAGTTTCCACTCTTACCTTGGGGAAACAGGACTCATAACAAGGGGATTTCTTACACCTAGGAAGATTATGAGTACAAGCCTGTGAAAAGAGGTTCAACATTATTAGTTATTAGGGAAATGCCAATCAAAGCCACAGTTGAGCTACTACCTCACACCCACTAGAATGGCTATAATAGTGAAAATAAAAAGGGAAATGACAAATGTTAGCAAGGATGTAGAGAAATTGGAACCCTTATACATGGCTGGCGAGGATGTGAAATGGTTCAGCCATTGGGGAAAGCAGTTGGGCAGTTCCTGAGGAAGATACATATAGAAATACCACATGACCCTGAGATCTTAGCTGTGTATCCGAAAGAATTGAAAACCAATTCTCAAACTAGTCCGTGTATACACATGTTTATAGCAGCATAATTCACAGTAACCAAAAGGTGGGGATAGTCCAAAAGTCCATCAGTGGACGACTGGATGAACAAAATGTGAGCTATACATAAAACAGAATATTATTCAGACGTAAAAAGGAGTGAAGTTCTGACCCACACTATGATGTGCGTGTACCTCCAAAACATATTAAATGAAAGAAGCCAGATACAGACGGTCACATATTGTGTGGTCCCACTGATATGAAATAGCTGCGATAGCTACTCCACGGAAATAGAACAGCAGTTAGTGGTTGCCAGTGGCTGTGGGGAGGGAAGAGTGGGGAGAAAGTGCTTGATGGGTAAGGGGTTTTACCCTGGAGTGATGGAAGTATTTTGGTACTAGGAAAAGGTGGTGACTGTACAACTTTGTGAATGTACTAACCCTCACTGAATTGAACTTCAAAATGGTTAATTTTGGTTGTCCCCTCCCAAGAACACAACAAATGTACACCTGTACTTAAGAGCAGTTCCTCCTAAGAGACAACCTAGGACCAATTGAACAGCTTCTGCATAACAAAGAAAACGACCACATGGAGATGCTGGGTTGGCCAAAAAGTCTGTGTGGTTTTTTCCATAAAATAAAAGACGTTTTTCATTTTCATCAATAACTTGATTGATTTGGATATTTTGAGTGTGTCGGCCATCTCCCACGTGGTATACTGTTAATTGTTCTCAATTAATGTCTCAGCTTGATTGCTGTCAACTTCACCTTCAACAACTGTGGAGCATCGCGGGGAGACATCTCCAGCATGAAACTTCACAAACCACCTTTGACACGTTTGACCAGTCACAGCACCCTCTCCACACACTGCACAAATCTTTGTGTTTCAGTTGCGTTTGTACTTTTCTTGAAATAATAAAGCATAATATGCTAAAAGTATCACTTATTTTCTTCCATCTTCAGTATTAAAATAGCTACACAAAAATTCACCAGTTTTGATAAGTTTTTTTAAAATGCATGCTGACACAATACCGTCTAACAAAATCGTTTTGAATGAAGTTAAAGACAGCTAAGCACTACTAGAGCCATCGTACAGAAAAAACCAATAGAACTTTTTGGCCAACCCAGTAGCTGGGGCACCACAAGAGCTGAAGGAACACTCCAGTACTGGAGGAACCAGCAACTGCCATTGTTTCCATTTTTCCTGCACTGGGTGCTCTGTCCAACTTGCCAGGCTGCTACAGTGCTTCCTCACCCAGCCCTTCTGGAGCCAGTGCCAGCAGGAACAGGAGGGTGCCATAGCACTAGTACACATGGCCCCTCCACCTGGAGATTGATTTGGTGGAGATGGCAGGATACAGCTGCGCACACCTGCTGGGTGTGTGCATGTGGGGCTCCCCCACCTGGCGAGAGAGGAGAATTAGCAAAGTGCTACGGCAGCCACATGCTGGGCTGCTCCATCCAGAGAAAGTGCAGAGATAGTGGGGTTCTGCTGCGTGGCATGTGGGGCTGTCCTGCAAAGTGCAAAACTAGTAAGGTGAAGTCTCACAAGCACGTAGAGCTGCTTCGCCAAGAGAAAGTGCAGAACTTACGAAGTGCTGTCATGTCTGCACACAGGGCTGCCCTTTGTAAATCAAGTGCGGAACTGGTAGGGTGCAGATCTGCCCAGACCTGGCCCAGGCAATAGACAGTTAAAGCAACACAGCACACTGAGGGCACATCAGGCAACCCTGCCCAGATCAGAAGGGCAAGGAAGTGTGTACACATCAAGCTGCCCTGCCCTGACTCTGTTCTGGACATGGACAGCCAGAGTAATACGGAGCTGCTGCATGTGTGTGTACTCACTCAGCTGTCCTGCCTGGAACCCACTTCTTATGGTCAGGTGGTATATCAGGCACTCCATGTGGCCTCTCCGAATACAACCGGCCTGCCCCACCATCCAGTATACACAATTCACACAGAGGCTGCTGCTTCCAGCTTGGAGGGGAGAGCTATTTCATCTTACAGGAAAACAGTCAAACAAAACTGGGGACAGAAGAATATGGCCCAAATGAATGAACAAGAGAATGGGTTGGGATCTCAGGAATCACCACGGTGGGGTAGATTGTATTAGGTTAATGGAGAGCACAGATTTGGGGCTTGCTTATGCTGCATCAGCTGGTAGGACGGTAGCTCCACAAAGGAAGAGTGGCACCTGCCAGCGTTTCCTTCCCCAGAGAAAGTTGTTCGAACCCCTGCCCCCCTGGTCCTTGCCCTGAAGTTAGTCATTTTAGCTCCTCCTCATGTGTTACTGGTGTTTCCTGAGCTGCTGCCCCAATACTAGAGGTCTGAGCAAGTGAACTTGTGAGCCAGCGGGTCTGCCATGGTTCTTTAAAGAGGTCTGCCTCAGTCTGCCGCTGCTCCCTTTCCTTTATGGATACAATCCGTGCTGGTTTTCCCGGCTAGCCAGATGTGGAAACTTCTCTTCCTGGCACTGATAAGCAAGGCTGGGGAGTCCAGTGTGGGGCTGGGACCCCTTGCTCTTCATGGGGAACCTCTGCAGCCGAGATATCCCTGTGATTCCTAACAACCACGCACTAGGTGTGGGACCTGCCCATTTGGCATCTCCACCCCTCCTACCAGTTTCATTGTGGCTTCTTCACGTCCTTAGTTATATAGGTGGTGTGTTCAGCTAGTGTTCAGCTGGTTCTCAAGAGTGGTGGTTCTGTAATTTAGTTGTAATTTTGATGTGGTCAAGTAAGTAGGTGAGCACAGCATTACCTACTCTGCCACCTTGACTGGGAGCCTCTACATTTTATTTTTATAGCAAAGTACATTACTAAAAATATGTCTTGAACAAAGATGTGAATGATTTTGGTCTGTTGATTCTGGTTTACTGCTGTTGTTTGTACAATGTACATTTTATGCTATTTTTCCCCTCAGAAATATTTATGCAAATAATTTTGTTGGGCTTCATCTTAATTTGAATTTTTTTTTGGTAATAGTGTATGTGAAAGCATCTTAAATAATAGCTCTGTACATGAATGCTTCCCTGTGAGGTGGTCAGGCCATGATCTTCTTGTTCTCTTTCTCAGTATCAGACTTTCTTTTGTTTCTCCGGAGGAAAGGTGGGCGTGGGGGGAAATTCTATAGCTTCTGATAAGCTCTAGGTACACACACAGTGGGTTCAGAGCTTTACACAGACTGAACCCGTCGGCGGCCGTACTTGGTATGCTGCAGCCGGCGCGGCGGGGACTGCCTTCACGGAGCCAGGCTTGCCTCCAGCGCGTGTGTTCACCCAGCAGAGTTCAGTCCAGTGATGGCATTGCCAGTGTTAGCTGTTAACTCTCCCATAGCTGGTTGGTTTTACCTACCTCTTTTTTTATCCTCACCTGAGGACATGCCTATTGATTTTAGAGGGAGGTAAAGAGAGGGGGTGGGGAGAGAGGGAGAGAGAGAGAAACATTGATGTGAGAGAGAAACATTGATCCGTTGCCTCTTGTACGCACCCCACCTGGGCACCAAACCTGCCACCTAGGCGTGTGCTCTGACTGGGAATTGAACCCGTGGCCCTTTGGTTTAGGGGATAATGCCCCAACCAATTGAATCACACTGGCTAGGGCCACTTCTCTTTTCTTTACCCTCTTTCTTGTTGTTGAGTCATTTACCTGTATTTCAGTGACTAAATTTGGGAATTTGGTTAACCTCATTTACCTTTGTTGCGGGTATTTGGAGCTTTTAGGTTGTACAGAATTAGGGAAGAAGTGAGCTTGATACTTAAGATGCTGCTGTAATGAATAGCGTTTTTATGGTTCGATGCAGTTCTGCAGTGACTGTTACTGCCGAGCATTCTCAAGTTTTAAACGTTGTAGAAATGGTTGTTATAGGATCCCTTTAGTAGTCGGTTTTATTTTTAAGATTTTTTAAAAACTTATTTTGATGTTATTTTTAACGGAATTAATCTATTCAATCTTGACATTGTTTAGTATGATATTTTTACTATTGTAATTTCTTACTGGGGTACTATCTTTTCTTTCTTCTGTACTTTTCTGCCTCTACCAATTCTTCCTTGCTCTTTCTTTCAGTTTGGGGAATCAGAACAGGCTTTCTAGAGGAAATAATGCCTGATCTAAGAATGAAAGCACAAACCTTGGCTGGTGTGGCTCAGTGGATTGAACGCCGGCCTGTGGTTCAGTTCCCAGTCAGGGTGCATGCCTGGGTTGCGGGCGCAGTCCCCAGTTGGGAGCGTGTGAGAGGCAGCCAACAAATCTGTGTATCTCATATGGATGTTTCTGTCCCTCTCTTTCTCCCTCTCTTCCTGTCTCTCTAAATTAATAAGTAAAATCTTGAAAAGAAAAAAAAGAATGAAAGGACAAGGAAGATTTGGCTAGGCATGAAAGAAAGAGAGGGAGAAGGCAGAGGAGATTGCATAGGAAGAGATTAAGGGATAAATCAATAGTATTGGATTTGGGTAACTAAAAGCTACTGGGGATTTCTAGAACTTGTGTTAAAAGCAGCTTATTGTTACTTGAGTTGTTGATTGTTTTGATGAGCCCGCAGCAGGTAGACTGTATTAATAACCTTAGGAGAGCCCCATTTTTGTAGCATTATTTTTTTCTCTTTAACTTCCATTCTGGGTTGTGCTAGCCTAATGATAGAAATTCCTATTTTTCTTGGATTCAGTAGCAGAGAGTAGCTGCTAGAATTCTAGTGTGATTTCTTGTTCGTTTTATTGACTCCAGTGTCTTTTTTTTC
>VMDR010032969.1:0-11519 GCA_007922815.1 Macrotus californicus
TTAAGGACTATCGCTTACCAATTTTTGGCATATTAAAAATAATTGTACGTAATATTTTGATTTTTTGTTCTTCAATTTAAACACCAAGCTGAATGCAGAAGCTTATGTGACAAAGTAGCTCTTTTCTACTAGCCAGATATTAAAGAGATATGCAAATATGTAAAACAATGTCACTCATTGCACTAATTGTCTTTGCACTAATTGCACTAATTGGAAAACATAGCTTTTCTTTAATAAAAAGTATTGTTTATGTTAAATGCAATGGATTTTACTGTTCTTATTTTTAAGTGACTTAATAAATATATTTTTAAAATTTCTCAGTTTTAGTTCTTGATACAGTAAGTATAGAGAGGTATAACTCACATAAAAGCTCTTTGAGTTCCTCATAACTTTTAACAGATCCTAAGACCCAAACGTCTGAGAGCCATAACACTACTATGCTTCTCAGAAATAAAACAGAGGTGCTTACCATCCTGCCTTCTAGTAACTTGCCTCTTAGAGGAAAAGCAAAGCTAAAAAATAGATAAACAATAAAAATAATTAATTAATCAATCAATTATTTATTTATTTAATAAAAATACAGTTGCAGAAAAATGCTTTGGAGTTGATAAACTCGGGATTGAGATGATCATAATTAGAGGGAGAATAGGAAAGTGGACTGGCCAGGGAAGACATCTCTGGAGAAGTGACAATTAAGCTGAGACAGGAAGAATGAGATGTCAGCAAGGCAACAAGCTCAGAGAAGAATGATGTAAGTCTGGGATATAGCAAAACCAAGACCCGCAGGCAGTAAAGAGTTTGGACTAGACTCCAGAACTGTATCATCCCAAAGCTCCATCCTTTGCTTTTCTTCTCAGAAACCACAACTGATTTCTTCTAGGCCAGCTTTGCTCGGGGTCTTGGAACAGTCCATCTGGAAAATGGAGTCAAGATTGTTTTGATTCTTCCTAAACGAAGTCTTCAGACTCAGTTATTAGGCAGGTTAATGGGCAGCCTGCCGACAGCCTTCATTGCCCTTAGGAGAAGGACTCTGGAGACCACTGCTCATCAGCAGTGCCAGGACACTGAGGTTGCAAGGAGAAGGAAGAGGGTGGAATTTAATTTTCCAGGGAGAAGACTTAAATGGGACCTATAAATTATGTAGCTATTTTTTTATACCTTGGCCACAACCTGGGATTTTGTACAATAAATTATTTGAGCCAATTTCACTGTGGTTGTGAATATTACATCTTGCGCTGTGGTCTCTGAAGCTTGTGCCTTTCGCTGAGCTGGCATTCTGAAAACTGCTGTGATCTACCGAAGACAGTTGCAGTTCCCCGTGAAAGTGTTCTCTCATTTCCCATTCCCCATGACATTGATAGACAGCTCAGAGGCAGAAAGCTAACTGACATCAGTGGAAGAAGTGAGGGAAACTAGAGGCACTATTTTACTTGATGATGAAATTTTCTTATATTTCCAAAAGTCAAAAAGTAGTATATCACCTCTCCTTCTGGGGTAAGCCTTTATGAAGCAGTAATTGGGCAAACATTAAAGGAATACATGAGTTGGTATCACAGTGCAGACCTCCATATGGATGACACACTACATCAGATGCCATGGACCACCACAAGGGTCAGCATGACACAAAAAAAGCAGCTGGGTGACTATGAAAATTCAGGCGACCAGCCATATGACGCATAAATCACACCCATCCTACAGCTTTGTGGTCAAAGGAACCTGCATTCATGGCTGGCTGTTGTGTAGGGAAAACCCACAGTCTTTTTGTCCGCTGTGGTAGGTGATAAAGTTTCAGTTTTTACAGTCATGCCAGGGACTCCAACATTTATCTTTAATGCTGACCTTCTGGAAGGTACCATCCCTTATGTTTGTCTACTGGCTACTTCACCACATAGCCACATAGCCAAAATCATACCACATGGTCAAAACCAGTGCCATCACCCTGTCCTCAGTGTTGGTATCACCTTCTGTCTTCCCATTTGTGCACAAGACCACTTTGATTTTCCAGTGTTTTGGAGTCAAAATCTGGAAGCCATCAAAGGTTTGTGTGCTTTTTTGCCCTCATCATATCTGCCAATACCACACTGTAAGTAACAGGTGGAGCTGACGTATAAGCCTGAGGCAGGAGCGCCTGGAGGTTATAAGCTTAAATCTAGGCACCGAAGGCAGATCCTGATGAAGTCATCTGCATCCTGCTGGGCTTGAGTATGCATTCCAGGAGAGTAAAGTAGTGAGAGAGCCATTCCTAGATAAGATTCCTTAGTGTGAAAATCACCTAATGGAAACATCCCAAAAAGGGAACTCATGAATTTCAATCTGCTGAACTGCCTGAAATGGCCTTGGAATTTTTATATTCTCCTGAGGACTTAGCTATGTCAGTTATTCCTTTAAAATGTCTTTCATTCTCCTTTCCAACCCTGTCTGTCGCCTTACCACCACTAGAGTCTAAACTGGTATTTCCAAATCTGCATCCTATAAGTTGGTGTCATACAGTCCTAGCTGTCCTCTCTGTTTATAATCTTCCTGCCTTCCAAACCACCCTGTACACACGGCTGTTCATGGCTCCCCATAGCTCAGAAACCTACAATGGTTCCCTTCTTCTGTTCAACTCCAAGCTTCTGCATGAATTGAGTGACTGTTATTTGAGGCAAGTCTGGTCTTAGTCGCTTCCAAAATGCACCCTTCGACGTGAGCAGCCTAGGAATCCTACAGTATGGGCTCAGTTATTCCTGCTGCTATGTCTTTTAACCAGACTTTTCCTTTTTTAGAGACTATCTTCCTCACTTCTTTGCATTTTTATAAGGAGCCAATAATCATTATGAAAAACATTAATCTGCAGAAGAGTGAGCTAAGGCACCTAAGCCATTAAAAAGACAGATATGCAGTTACAGAGTGGCGGAATTCATTTTAGGGCAACACCGGTTGAGCTATTTGTATTATCCACATATTTAATGATTTTCTCCAGAACTTTGTGCCAGAGTCTTGAGCAGAAACAATAGTTAAAAATAAATCTCAAAATGTTTTGCTAAACTTTCGACTAAGAACTTCAATGTTGATGCCTTATAGCCTGTAGAGGACGAGGGAGCATAAAGAATAAACTGCCAAAAAGACGACAGTGACAGTGTAAATGGAGCAGCAGGAAGCTAACAAGTCCCCATCAGGAAGGGAGGAAGGGCCAAGTAAACACCAGAGGTGACAACCAGAGACGTGACTCAGAATGTCTGCTTGAAGTAAACATGGCCGGTCCCACAACGTGGCAGTGGAAACTGCTGCATTCGCTCACTTGCCTGAGGAAATGGCAAAAATTCCAACGTGAACTAAGAGTAATGAATTCACAAGCACCAGAGCTGCTCTCTGAGGACTCCATAAAGTAGCTGGGAAGGAACACGATTCAAAAAGCACTAATCCCATGGTTCTCATAATTCCGTTAGTGAGAATAGAATTAGAGAAATTCAGCTGTGCTACTGTGCTTGTGAATTGATTGCAGCCACAAGCTAACTGGGCCCAGGAAACACAGATGGGAGCTTTGCCCAGGGTGATGATATGTCTCAGTTGCCAGGAGCAGCCCTACTGTGTGTCCTTCCCATAACTCATAAAAATGCCTCAGTAGGGAAGAAAAATGATAATTTTTCACTTAATGTTTTTTTTTTCCAGTACTATAACATTCACCTCTTGAAACAAAATTGCTCAGCGCTGAGTGGACTGAACAACCCAAACTTTCAGAGTCTGGAAGTGAACTTCAAGCTCAGGGCTTCTGTCTGAACAAAGCTTTACACCAGAAAGACACTGGGGGAGATCAGTGCCCAATTCCTAAACTGATGTCATTTTCTCCTTAACTTCTCAATAGATGCAACGTTCTTCAGAATCTCTTCTCTTTTTGTCTTACTTACAAAGTGATTTTTTTCCCATTTTCACCTTTTGTTTTGTTTTCGTCTTTAAGCAGATGAGGTGACATGGTTAGGGGAGGGTAAACCATCGTAAGTAACTGCTGCTAATTTCCCTTACATTGTAACAGCCGAAGTGTGCTGTGTCACTAGAATATTACAACTATCTTGCAGCTAAGATCCCACATTTTACAGGTGAGGAAATGAGTTTCAGGGACATCATGTGATTTCTCAGGCTGTTAGAAAGGGGTGACGTGGGTAATCAAAGGCAAGACCTCACAACTTTAGTCCAGGTTCTTTTCCACTACATAAGGTTGCCTGAAAGTTTTCCCACAGTTTCCATCATCTCCAGTGCTTGGCGAGGGAACTTCTGTAAAGTTAGCACATGTTTCATCTCATAATATACAACTCGACACTTAATTCTCTGGACCAGCAGGCCTTGTAAGCGCTCAGTGAAGAATGCAAAAAATTACTTTGCTTTTCTATACTTCCAACGTCTTATAAATTACATAGTATATTCGTGTCTATATTCAGATATGATTTACTCTGCGTCAGTCCACACACCTTCAAGATGCAGGCTATATATATCATTTATATGTCATTTGTATTTTACATATATATATTTGACACATAAACACACAGGAAAGAATTAGTACACTAGAAGTATGTATCATTACTGTTGTCTACCAAGTAGTCTTGTATAAATATCATGTATTTTTTATCAGCCAGAATTTTTTAAAAGATTTTATTTATTTATTTTTAGAGAGGGGAAGGGAGGGAGAAAGAGAGGGAGAGAAACATCAGTGTGTGGTTGCCCCTTTAGCACCCCCTACTGGGGACCTGGCCTGCAACCCAGGCATGTGTCCTGACTGGGAATTGAACCAGAGACCCTTTGGTTCATCGGCCGGCACTCAGTCCACTGACCCACACCAGTCAGGGCTCAGCCAGAATTTTTGAACCACATGAGTAAATAAGCATCTTTTAAAAATACAACATTTGGGAAGAAATTATATTCAGTACGTGAAGATGAGTTTTGTTAGTATTTCACCAGTTATTGACTTCTCTCGAGTATGTCTCCAACTTCTTTAGCGATAATGGATGTTGCATATGTTTTAAGAGAAAAAAGAATATATTTTTTTGGCATAAGAGAAATGTAAGTCTCTAAGATACTGAACTCCTGAGAAATTCTGATGGCAAGAAATAAAAGTGGAGTAGATCTTCAGAATTTAATTATTCTGGGCAAAAAATATCCTGGTTTCTTGGGCAACTTTATTTCTTAGACAGCAGGTACAGAATAAAAAATAACTCATGCTTCTTTATTGGACATGATACTCAATTATTCCAACAAGGCCCTTTTATTCTTTAGTTGTATTTATTTTGTTATTGTACTCTCCTTATCCCCACTCCACTGCCATTTTTCTACTCCTCTGTCTTGAGGGTGACCTATTCTGAAGTGCTCAATGCACCAAGCATGGCAGGGCATTTGACTAAGCCAATACGTTCCATGGATATGCTGGTTGCTCATCTTGATATGGGAGAGTTGTGATAAGTTCTGAGTTTCAACAATACCACATGTTATTATTGTCATGCAGAAATGGAAATAAAGTGGTACCATTAGTTAGTTTGAGCAATTCAGTTAGCTCCCAGGATTCATTTAAAAACTAAAAAAGAACAGCTTGAGAGGCTAGATTGCACAGGAGTCTGAGTTATTGCATAAGTTGAGACTTGATCATTACAAATCCTTCATAGGATTCAAAATGTAGGCACTCCCTGATCAGAGTCCTTCCAACCAGGGAGCTGAAATAACAAAATGGGCCAGATTTTTACAGGGAAGACTAATATTATTTTTAGTGCTGATTAGAGAGGTAAATGTGATGTGATGCAAAGGCTCTGGATGAAAAGGGAGAAGCTCTGAGTTCAACTTCTGGCTCTGTCACTATTAGCCATTAGGTCTCAGTGTTTTCAACTATCAGCTGAAGCAGTTGATTTTTTATTATCTTGAGGTTGGGGTAATGCGACATAGGAATAAGCATGCAGGCTATGGAATGAGACTTGACCCTGAGTTTGAAGTAGTTCTCACTTGCCAAGAAACTGAGCACAACTCACTATAAAATTCATCAGTAAAAAAAGCATTAGAGTATCCAGAATTGGAAGACAATCCAGTAACCAGAAGGAAAGGCACATACCTCTAGGGCTGACCTTTTGTTAACACGCTACTGCATAGTTGTCCCATACTTAAGATTTTTAAATACTTCCTTTGGTATTTAAAGTCTTTGGTATTTAAGGTCTGTCTTTGGTCTGGCCCAAGCCAGACCACAGACCTCCCAACAATCTAGCAACTACAGAATATAAACTTGGCATAGCAAGGGACCTTCAGGATCTCCATCTGGAGCTAGCCACCTGTCCATTCTCATTATTTTGGTGTCCATGCTAAACCAATTACTAAATAATTTTATTAGTATCCCTGTATCTGTTCCAACTGAAGCTCAACCATAAGAAACCATGAAAAGAGTGATGGGTTTGCCTTCTCTAGATCACTCCCATGCAACCCTTCCCATACCACCCCAGCTTCTCATAGAAAGGAAGCAGGTATAATGAATCTGAACCTGGGTCTCCACAATGAGGAACTGTGAAACATATGATTGAGCACGTTATGGGATGTCTTCATTTCAAGCAGCATGCTGAAGTGAATATGCAAAAAGTTTGAGGCTAAAAAGATCTGGATCCAAACCCTATTTCTAACTATTTTTTTAACCAGCTATCTATCTCAGACAAGTTTTAAGAACTCTCTGTGCTTATATTACCTCATCTATAAAATTTTTCAATAATAATCCAAATAGCTCTCATATATTCAGTGGTTACTAGGGACTAAATGGTTTATATGAGTCATCTGATTTAATCCTCACAATAACCCTGTGATACAGGCACTCTTTCATTCCCTCTTTACAATGAGAAAAACTAAAGTTCAACGACATTAACTAGCTTGCCCTTGTTCAAAACCACACAGCTATTAATAGGAGAGCCAGAATTTGGGCCTGTTAGTCTGAGGCTTGAGCTCATGTTTTTCTGAAACACTGCCCCATAAGAAACTAGCATAGCTATATGTGTTTACCCAAATCTCTAAAAGAACAAGAATCTTACTTTCTAACAACTACGTATATGTGTATAGTTGCAATGGAGCTAGTCCCTTGAAAACTGCCCTAGAGAATATAGGCCAAGTGTCCACTATATCTCTAGGTGATTTTCCAGGTGGATTGATCCACAACACCCCAAAGTCAAGCATAGTGTCTTCAGCAGTTAAGTAGGCACAACTACTTCTAGTATTCAGGGAACTGATTATAGTGCCTGTGTTCATAGTCTGACCCTTCCAGACTATGAAATTCTGTATACCCAAGGCCAATGGAGGAGATTTTTATTCTAGTAGAATAAAAACAAACAAACAAAAACTCCAGAGGCTGCAGTATATAATGAAAAGCAGCTTTTACCAAAGAGTCTGTTTTGACTAACTCTGGAGTCCACATATGCACCAAGTTTCAGCTTTTTTGGACATGGCTAGTCTACTTCCTGGGCTACTTAGCTAATACCCAAGACTGTCTCTTCCTCTGTATGCAAACATTACTTACTCATGTCCTCTCTAATTAGAAGGCAAGCTACTTAGACCTTAAGGAAAACGTGAAAAAAAGAAAAGGGAACAATTCTCTTAGGCCTTCACTGCTCCCAGATACCAAGAAAGAGACAATGTTGGGAGAAGTAGAAGCTCTGAAAATAGGTGTGTAGCCTCGGTGTGTGTGGCAGGTAACAGAAATCTAACCCCCGGACAGAACATTTACCATATTGATTCTATGGAACAAGTACATATATCACACCGCTAAAATTCTTGGAGTGGTTATTTGGACAATAAATTCCACATCTGTGTCATGATCTTGCTGTGAGCCACTGGCTACAGAAACCATAGTGACCGTTTGTTGCCAGGCCAATGTTAGACTCAGAATGTGAGCCATTCGTTCTTTTTTAATAAACACTGGTTACCAGGCTGAGGTCCTGTTCTCAGGGAGCACACAGTTTGACAGGCCAGGTGAGATACGCACAGAGATGCTTAGAACACGAACTCTGAAAAAGTCTACAGGAGAAGGTCAGAGCAAGAGCTGCAAAGTTGATGATGAGAACAGAGACACCACACACCGGGACTGTTTTTAGCAGGAAGGTGAAGGGGAACCCCTGAACCCCCTTTTGGTGTTAGATCTCTCTTTTAGCAAGATGAAGTATAGATTAGAAAGTAGAGAGACCAGAAAGAGATTTTAAAGAACGACTCAAACAGCAGAAAAGGAAAATTTCAACTGAAACTAAAAGTATGCAGATAGAATGATAGCTAGAGAAAAAGGGGAAGAGCTGGAAAAGGGTTTTGGGGAGAGGCAAATTATGAAGCAGTGAGAATATGTGCAATATGTGCTCTAGGAGAATAATCCATAGGGGAAAAGTGTTGAGAACCCAAGGAAGAGAAAGTAAAGTGATAGATCAAGATGGCTGCATAGACAGGAGGTTCCAGAATCCAGATCAGGGACAAAAAGATAAGCTTTGGGAAAAAGTAGGGGAACTTCCGAACTAAAGGAATGAAAGCAAGAATGTCTGTGTGCTCACATGTGCATGTTTAAAAGTGTTCTAGCTTGGCCGTTTAATGTCTTCGCTGTCACTCAGCACATGACTCCTTATGCTCCTCTGCGCCTTCTCCCTCAAAAACAACCTCCAGAGAACACCGTTAGAATCTCTGTGAGATCCACAGTGAGGGATCCTGGGAGAAACCTGATTGGAGCCATGCCAATAGCATTCCCAAGACCAGAACACCTACAACTTCCCTACCTTTTTCTTGAATGAGTGGGATAAATCCTCTACCCCCAGGAGCTGACTTACAAATTATAATTTTTTATTTTATGGTTATAGAATATTAAAATATATTTATTCCATGTATAGTTTCAATAGAAATTATTTAATCAAGAGAAGGGTCTTATTAATCTGGAAGGAGGTTCCTGTTTTCCCCAAAGCTCATGAGTAGTTGATTTTTCTCATATTATAACTTTTTAAAACACTTTTGAGAGAGACTTAAAAATTTTTGAGACCATATTTTAGAGAAAGGAAGATAGGTAATTATTATATTCATAAATCAAGTCATAAAAATTGTATCTTTCCTCCTATTTAAAAGATGCAAGCCAGTTTGCTTTGACTCATAGAAACTCCTTGGAAATGCAAGTCAAATGACTGAGAAAATAACTCTGGAAGTAAATTCTTTTTAATCCAGCAGGTTATCCACTGGAATCGTGTGAGCCACCATTTGTATGAAAAAGTAAATCACAAACCGGTGTTCAGGGCCTGTATCAGTTTTCCAGTTCTGTGTAACAAATTACCACACACTTAATTAATTTAAAGGAACACACATTTATTATCTCACCGTACAATAGAACTGGAGTCCAGGCATGGCTTAGTTGGGTCCTCAGTTCAGGTTCTCAGAAGGATGCCATCAAGGTGTCAGCCAGGCTGTGGCCCCATCAGTTAGAAAAAAAATCTACTTCTAAGCTCCCTCAGGTTATAGGCAGAATTCGTTTCCTTGTGGATGTAGGACCGATGCTCCCCCGTACTTTATTAATTTATTTTTTTGCTGGAGGTTGGCTGGAGGCTACTCTCAACTTCTAGAGTTGCAGTTTTTCACCAGCTGGCCCTCTGTATAGGCAGTCCACAGCATGACAGTTCACTTCCTCAAACCAAGAAGGGAGAAAAGTCTAAGCCTCTCTCACATGTGATAGCAAGATGGATATATATGCACATGCACACCCCTCATACACACAGTGTAATAATCACGATCTCAGGAGTGACGCCACCCCATCACATTTCATCATCTTTGCCATAGCTCATTTGTTAGAAGCAAATCTCAGATCCCAGACATACACAGTGTGAAATGGGGCCATTCTAAGTTCCACCCACTACAGTCCCCAAGACACAAGTGACACCTTGGCAAAGGAAAGAAAATTATATTTATTTCAATGTAATTTTAAAATCAAGCATATATTTTGATATATTTCCACAATGATACTGTTTCAGAATGTATGCATGATCATCTCTCATTTCTTAGTTACCTTTTGTCAAAATGCACTATTATTTTTAAAGGAAACACGTGAAGAAAGACACATAGTGAAGAAAAAGAAAAAACAAAATGCCATAATTTCTATGTTAAGAAAAAAGGAGCAAAAAATGATAAAGAGATATTTTTCCTTACTACTGATTTAAGGGGACTCCTAACTCGAAGAAGGACAAACGTAACAATGGTATAGCTACCACTGGTGAAGAGTACTAGAAATGACATTGCAAAGAAAAAAAACTCACCTATCTACTTATCACACAACATTCTGCATAAATTGCTGGGGTTTCTCAAGGACTCTGAAGCCCTTGCAAGGAGTTCAGGTAGAACTATCTTGTAGAAGCTTGAAAAATATATTACATATATCTAGAAGAAAAAGTTAGCTAATTAATGTTCATGTAAATAATCCATCTTCAAATTAAAAAAAAACAAACCAACATGAGGTGAGGGGTAGAGGGATTGAGCAAAAAGGAAAAAGGACTCATGGACATGGATGACAGTGTGCTGATTGCTGGGGAGTGGGGGATATAAGGGGACTCAATGGTAATGGGATAAAAAACACAATAAAGATTAAATTAAAAAACACATGTATGGCACATTGAATAGTCTGGAAATGCAGACATATGTCTAGATATATGTAGAAATATAGATATATGTAAATATGTACTTCTAGATAGCATCTCCAGGGGTGGAGAAAAAAACCAAGCACATTTGAGAATGACATATCAAATGCTTCAGAAAGGCCAGGAGGGAAGGGTCAAGTCAAGGAACATGTATAAAGGACCCATGGACAACGACAACAGGAGGGGAGGGGTTGAATGTGGGAGTGGGGGTGAGTAGGACATGGGAGAGTAGCCGGGGGGGAAATGGGGACGACTGTAATTGAACAACAGTAAACTTTTTTAAAGAAAGGCTATGAAAGAAGGCCTAAGGAACAAAGCACTCAGCTTGTAGGCCGAAGTTCTGTAGTAGCTGGACATCACTTTCTGTTTCTTCTAGGCCAGTGTTTTATATCTTAAGTACACATGTCACCTTTGGTATTATTTTTCTCTCTCCCCAATATATACAGTTATATAAGCATTTATAGAGTTCCTTAAAGAAAATGGAACTATAGACCCAATAATATAATGAGTGGTTCAAAAAGATATTTTATATTTATATTCTATTTTTGCTTGAAAGAAGTATATCTTTTTTTATTCCAGAGTCTATTGGCAAAAACAACAGTTTAATGCCATGATTAAGTCAGAATCAGACAAACCTGGACTTGAATTCAATTACACCAATTACTATCTAGACATCTCTAACACATAAATTTCCTTATCTATAAAATGTAACTAATAATAACAGAGGTGCTATGCTGCTCATAAAGTTATAACTAGATACAACAATTTTTATTGTGGTGGTAGTGGTTATTATTATTAGCAGCAGTAGCAAAATCAGTATCATTCTCCTAAGGAAACGTCCTAATAACGGACAGAAAGCTGTCTTTCAAAAAAGGAATAGAGGGGAGA
>VMDR010032970.1:0-11517 GCA_007922815.1 Macrotus californicus
TGGGGGAAGGGTTTCCAGGAAACACTATAAAGGACACATGGACATAACCAAGGGGGAGGGTGGGAGCAAGGCAGGGAGGTGGGATTGGCTGGGGTGGGGGGGAGTTATGGGGGGGGTAATGCAGACAACTGTAATTGAACAACAATAAAGTAATAAAATCTTTTTAAAAAATAAAAAATATAAATAAATAAAGAAAGAAAGAAAACTATAGGACACTAAAGAAAGAAATTGAGAAAAATACCAATAAGTGGAAGCATATACTGTGTTCATGGACTGGAAGAATTAATATTATTAAAATGTCCATATTACCCAAAGCAATCTACAGATTCAATGAAATTCCTATTAAAAATACCAATGGTATATTTCACAGATCTAGAACAAATATTCCAAAAATTTATATGGAATCAAAAACGACCCTAAATAGCCTCAGCAATCTTGAGGGAGAACAAAGTTGGAGGGATCACAATACCTGATACCAAACTATGCTAGAAGGCCACTATAATCAAAACAGCCTGGTACTGGCATAAGAACAGACATATATATCAATGGAACAGAACAGAGAGCCCAGAAATAAACCCATGCCTTTATGGTCAACTAACATTTGACAAAGGAGGCAAGAGTAAACAATGGAGTAAAGAGTATACAATGGTATAAATGGTGTTGGAAGAACTGGGCAGCTACATGAAAAAAAATGAAACTAGACCACCAACTTAAACCATACATCAGAATAAACTCAAAATGGGTAAAAGACCTAAATATAAGTCACGATACCACAAAAATCCTAGAGAAAAACAAGGTATTAAAATTTAAGATATCTTGCATAGCAATATTTTTGCAAATATATCTCCTAGAGCAGAGGAAACAAAACAAAAAAAAATAAACAAACAGGACTACATCAAATTAAAATGCTTCTACACAACTAAATAAACCATCACCAAAATACAAAGGGAACCGACTGTATGGGAGAACATGTTTGCTAATGACATCTCTGACAAGGGTTTATTTTCCAAAATATATAAAGAAATTATATAACTCAACACCAGGGAGACAAACAATCTGATTTAAAAAATGGGCAAGGACCTGAATAGACACTTCTCCAAGGAGGACATGTAGATGGCCAAAACATATGCAAAAACACTCTATACCACTAATCATCAAGGAGATGCAAACTAAAACCACAATGAGATGAATTTTAAAACCAGCATGAATTTTAAGCTGTTTAATAACTCTTGAATTCCCATCTTGTTTTCAGTTACAAGAGTAATCACTTTTTCACCTATAAGAGTAACACTTTCTGTGGTTCTGACCTCAGTAAGAATAAGCCTGACATCTGGAAAGCACAACAGCCCTTGATGCATGGTGTCTGGGCCATACCCCAACCAATGAAATCAGAAATATATAATGGTGGCCTGAGGGATGTGGTTGTACTTTGTAGCCAGGGCTGTGAATCACTGTGGTTGATGAACAGCACTGTGTTAAATACAGTGACGAAAGTGAGCAAAGTACAATTATTCCTTGCCCTTAAAGAATTTGCCTTAGGGGAATAATACAACTAGCAGGTAGTGGATATCTTTGGAGTGTCTACCTACTTGTTTCTCACTTCCATGAAACTTCTCTACCTGCCACAGGAGTGGGTTTAGGCAACTGTTTGTACCAAAAATCCGTGCTTCTGACAACCACACTTACAAAACAGAGGACTGGATATATAGCACAATGAGAAGACCAAATCACTGAAAATTTGGACTTAAAATCTTAAAAGTCTAATTTAGTTATTTGGAGGTAGTTGAGCTGAAAGAAAGATGAAATGATATAGCAGGACAATTTGGCAGAAAGAAAAGGGAAGCATGTGAAAGTATATAATCCTGGAGAAGAGACAGAGGGGTAATGTATGACCCTGAGTGTCAGAGACAGAGAGCTGCCTAGGTTCCTTACAGATGCCAGTTTATATCCTGCAAGGGCCCATTTCCTAGACTCTGTAGGTTTACAATACATTTTCCTTATTTTGACCTAGTTGATTGGATCTCTGCTCCTTTTTCCTCTTCATATTCCAGATCCCAATCAATTCCCACCTGACTTGTGAACACTCATATATTCTTACTTTGTTTTGTGAAAATAGTAAAAGCAATACAAGCTCAGATAAATGGGAAAACAAAGAGTCCTAACATGGTCTGGGAGGTTAAATAAAACAGCTGAGATCTGAACTAGGACCAAGAAGATGGAGAGGAGAAAGTAGCTCCATCCGAGTAAGGAAAAAAGAAAACACAAAGTCATAGAGACAGAAATGTACAAAAGGAGACTGGCACCTACATGGAAGGACAGAGGACACTGGAAAATTGGTTTAGCTCCATGGGATGAATCAGATTGAAAGCCAGCAATACTAAATCAATGTCTTTGAATTTCCAGTTAAGAGGGAGGTATAAGTAAACATGACTTGCCTCTGCACACAACCACATGAAAATTACAACTAAATTATAGAACAACCATCACCCACAACTGTCAGAAATCGAGTTGAATGGAAATCCAACGACTATGGAATTAAAGGAACCTCATCCATCTAGACTGGTAGGAGGGGCAAAGACACAGAATGTCCCACACCCACATGTGGTAGAAAAAAATTCGGGAGGGATATCTCAGGAGTAAGGGGACCCAACCTCAGACCAGGCCCCCTTCCCAGCCTAGGTTTCCAGTGCCAGGAAGATAAGTTCTCATAACTTCTGGCTGCAAGAAGCAGTGGGGATTGAGTCAGTGCAAGAAACTTCTGGAGTCCCAAGCAGTCCCTTTTAAATAACTTGCACATGGACTTACTCAGACTTACTCCCTCTGAGCTCCAGCACCAGGGTAACAGCTTGGTACCCAGTAGCATATGGGGAGGACCTGAAGTGTCTGGCATCGAACCAAGAGCTAGGGGACAGCTTTCTCCTAGACAGAAAAGTGGGACGAGGCCATTGTTCCTTTTCTGAACCTTCCCTCCACAAAGACATAGAGCCTGCAGGTGGTTGCCATATATGGGATAATTATAATAGTATAATTAGTAAAATATAATTAAACAAAAATCAATTAATCAATGGTCTTCTTTTCTTTGGTTTTGCCCTGCAGGTAAAAAGTCTTAATCCCCAGTATTTTTTTTTTAATTTTTCAATTACAGTTGATATTCAATATTACTTTATGTTAGTTTCAGGTGTAGAGCATAGTGGTTCTATATATAATTTACGAAGCAATCCCCCCAATAGTTCTACTACCCACCTGGCATCAGACATAGTTATCATAATATTATTGATCTATTCCCTATGCTGTACTTTACATCTCCATAACTGTTTTGTAACTACCAATTTGTACTTCTTAATCCCTTCTACTTTTTCACCTAATCCCACTTCCATCTTGCGACCCTCAGTTTGTTCTCTGTATCTGTAAGTCTGTTTCTGTTTTCTTTGTTTATTTTGCCCTTTTGATTGCACATATAAGTGAAATCACAAGGCACTTCTCTGACATTTCATTTACATAATACCCTCTAGGTACATCCATGTTGTCACAAAAGGTAAAATTTCATTCTTTTTATGTTCAAGTAATATTCCATTTTATACCCTATGCAGCACTTCTTTCTTATACGCTCATCTATTGATAGGCACTTGGATTACTTCTGTATCTTGGTTCTTGGAAATAACACGCAATGAACATAGGGGTTCATATATCTTTTTAAATTAATTCTGTAATTCCTAGCACTTTTAATAAATGCTTTCTAAACTCTTAAATGTGTCCATTCTGCCTCATTACTCTAGGGGGAAAGGCTCTAATAATAACAAACTGAAACTAATAAACAAAAGAAAAGCATTGCTAGAAACACAATTCCTTGCCAGTTTCTGTCAAACATAGTGTTTTGTACATATCAGTGGAAGTTATGACCTGTTTTATTCTCTCTGCATATTTTGGCACGAGTTAGTTATTTGGGGAATGATTTACTTCCATTATCAAAATAAATTTTTAAAGTTTATGTATAACTTAGTTTTAGAATTAACTAGAATTAAAAAAGCATTTGGGGGTAATATTAAATAGATGCTATGAATTCTGCAGTGGTATTTACCATCAATGAGAAGAACGAGAATAGGGTTTTCAGGATTAGAAAGTCCTTTCAATTCAAGTACTTTCCCACTAGTGATATAGAACTAGAGTCCCAGTGTGAAGCCAGAGGCAAGGCTGGCAATCAGGCAAAACGTTATCACTGTACTATCCTTGGCTTAAGCTCTACCAATGGTCCTGAGACTGAATCTGCCCAGCTCATTTTCAGTGACCTTGCTGGCATATCTACATTCAGTATCTTCTATGTGTACTAATTCTGGTCTTTAAGTTAGAGACAACACAAGCTGGATGGGCTCCTGGATGTTAGCCAACATTTTGCTAAAGAGAAAACTAAGGTGAAAGTTTATTAGGATTAAAAAGAATTGCTTTAAAATTATTTTTTCTTCCAGCTCATATCTCCATCACATAACTGAAGTGGCTTTTAGAAGTCTCACATTCTTTTTCCCTTTAGAAAGCAGGCAGGAATTGCGTGTGCAAAACAAGCCTTCTGCATACGTCAAGCAGTGTTTGTATATATTGCAGCGTATCCAAGCAAGGCCCTTTTAACTTTCCATCCTACGGACAGAGCTGTACTTTCCTGAATGGCAGCCAGGAAAAAACTTAGAGATTTGGCAGGAAGACTGTGGGAAGCCTGGTGCAACACCAGCCTGGGATCTGGAGCAGAGGCTTTCTACAAAGGCAGAAGAGTGCAACACCGCCCTTTGTTTAGCTCTACATAGGAGTACAAATGGAGACCCCAGATTGCAATCAGGCCCTATTGTGTAAACGTGGGGTTTCCACGCCATACAGCATTTTTGGCATTAAGTGGCTTTTTTTTTTCAGCTGGAAAACCAATTAGCATTCTTTTTATATCTGGGTGTTAATACTTGGGACTTAGAGCAATTTTTTGGCCTCCAGCCCACATGTCTGTAGTCTCTTGGGCAATGCCTGACATATTAAGATAAAACTGTTACTTCATGTTTTCCTACAAAGAGAAAACAAAAACTGTTTCCTGCTCTTATTAATTGGATGAAGTCAATTTCCACATTTAACAAATAAAAAGGTAGACACAATCAGGGTGTCAACCCAGGGCTCTTATCTCTCCCAAGCTGGTTCCTCTGCAGAAATGTGAGGGGCAAGAACTGTCAGGTTCTGACTAAGCTTTCCTTCTCTTGAAAACAAATCCTTATGGTCAACAGAAGCCTCAGTCCAGTGGATGGGTTCTGACCACCACAAGGTCACTCTTTGGCTTCTGTGGCATTTTTACTTGACAAGTTTGCACAATGTGATTTACCTGGGGGAAAGAACTGTTAGGAGATTCCAGCCCTGACAAATGGATTAGTCATAACAGTCAAGAGGGCACTGCCCAGTTTGAAAGAAATAAACAGAGCCAAATATTTCCCTATCTTGAAAGCAGAGCAAAGTAAAGTTCACACTCTAGGAATGTAGTTTATGATTAGAGAAAGCCATATCTGGACTGCTGTTTCAGAATTTCTGAGTGTGTGGAGAAGAGGAGTAAAGGACGTTTAAATTGTGGAAGGTGCCCATCCCTCATGATAAACAAACCTTGCCATAGAAACACAACTTAATGCCACAGGTCAGAGGAGTGTGGCCCCAGCAAGTACTACAACTTGGGAAAACCTCCAAGATGATGCAAAATATTTAGAAGGGAAGTGGTAAAACAAACAGAAAAGAAACTCAGCAGTCTGACTTCATTTGGAAGACAAAAATATGTTGAACACAAAAAAACAGTTTGGGTGCAATTACAACAGCGTTTTTGTTTTGTTGGAACTGAATGTACAGCTCTTTGCCAGAAATGGCCTGAGGGGTCTGCTGCTCCCCTTCAGGACTTTCTTTGTAAGTAATGGGTGGTAGCATCCTTAAATAAAAATATACTTGAAAGGCTTCTTTAAAGAATTTGTACAGAACATTTTTTTTGCAACAAAATCCATTATGGAGCTATATTACTTAACAAGGGGCTGTGTTCTGAGTCATATGGAAATGTATTATCTAATTTTTCTTTCTTGTTGCTATGTTTGTTATAAAAAGCAGAAAATAATCCTCTGTAATAATAATGTAAGGGAGTGACCAGAAAATGCCCAATCTTGCACACACAAAAAAGAAGCATTAGCACTGAGGTACTAGGCATCAGAAATCACCCATTTCTCTATGCATAGGTTGACAATATATCCAAATTTTCCAGGACAGTCTCAACTTACTCCAACTGTCCAGGTTTAATTACTAATAGTGTCCCTTTCACTCAAAGAAGTAGTTTGGATAACAAATAATTTAGTGATCCTACTCCTGCACAGAGACTAAGGGTCTTCTGCCTTTTCTCCAGAGAAACCAGCCTAATACCTTGCCAAGGTCAGAACCTGAAATCAATATAAAAATGGAGAGAAAAGAGAATTGTCGCCATTTTACAAAGAAGAACCCTCAACAGTATGGCTTCACGTAAAAGAAGCATAGAAAGACCATGAACAAAACCAACTCTGCTCCTGCTGGGCAGAGGAGAGAAACTGTCCCTCCACAGAAAAGGACCTTTAGGTAGCCTTCAGGAGTACCTGTGTGCTTCCCACTAGATTATAAACCGAAGTCCAAACAAGTGTTTCTTTGTAAAACCCTGGAAGGCAGGTGGTACTTTATATTTTTATTTTATTTTTTCTTACCTTTTTGTCTCATTTTATTATTTTATTTTTGAAGAAGGGAACTTTGATCAGTGCAAATAGCTCAACCATGATAGAGAATTGCTGCGAAAACAGCACTGCTGTGCAACAATCCTAGGGCCAGGCCCCTCACAGGATAGGCAGCTCTGTTCTACGATGGTCTGCTCCACTCTGCCCTGAGAGAGGTCTTCAGTGCTTCTGTTCCAGCCAAGGAAACGTAGTCTTCACTATTTGGTGGAAAATGTGCTCTCAGAGCCAAGCAGGGAGGGGGCTTACATGGACAGCAGGCCCTTCCCCTCGGCCCTGATTGGTCCCTCATCACATAGATGAGGACGCCGAATCCTCACAGTTTGGTCCAAAGACACTGTTCCTGATTGGTCAGATTAGAGCCACTCTGTTTGGTCAGAGCTGCGCAACGCCCATTGGATAGAGAAAGTCTCAGCCCTTTGGTTGAAACTTCTTTACAAAAGAAGCCTGGAACCTAGAGCTCCAGGAACTTCTTTGTAAGGCCTGGCTCACATGGTGGAAACAAAGTTCAGGCAGGCAGGCAGTGTAGCGCAGAGGCTTCTCTGTGAGGCGCAGTTTGCATGAGAGGCCCCTATGCAGCAATGGCTCCTAGATCTGCTTTTTAAAAAATTGGAGCTACCAAAAGCCCTTTTTAGGTATGTTCTTCTCAGGGTTCACATTTTCCCTTTTTTAAATCAGAATCTGTCCACAGACAGCGTTGATGATGGATCAGGTCTGTTTGTCCTGTGTCAATGTCAGAGTGGCTTGGCTACCTGCTCTAGTTCCATCTAGGCCCTGGATGGGACTCCTACGGCCCAGGACGGCAGCCAGTAGAGGAACTAGAGCCATTTGCTTATGAGAGGTCTCTCAGGCATCTGCAAAATTCAAAATTCACAGTTTCTTATAAAAGCAGCTAAAACAACTTTGGAAAGATTAAAGAACAAAGGCACTTACATTTGCAAGAGAAATCATGGGCAATTAAAATGTATTTAGCATCAAGAGTAAAGTTTCCAAACAACCTGAATTACACTTATGGAGGGGATACAGTGGCTTGATGGATCCTTTCTATCCTTCATGCAAATGTTACTCCAGTTTTTGTAGGAGGTTTCAAATATTTGGTTATACAGAACATTAATAGTTTGATAATGAAATATAGTGAACAGATTAGAATAACAATAAACAAAACAATTTGCAATCCAGATCCTAAAATAGCTCTAAGCCCAGCTGGGAGTCAGCTGGAAATGTCAGAAAATTTAAATTCTAACCAACTGTTGACACCAGAAGCAAAAATGGAATGCTCCTTAAAGGATCTGGCAAGGTTAAGGAGTTTGATTGCATCTAATTCTACCTGGGAGGAAATATTTATCCAGGTACACCAGGAGGCATTGACTATGGCACGAACTCCTCCTTGGTCTGTGAACACATAACCAAGGGCGACCTTCTTGTCAAGTACTACTTGTGCTCAGGAGTCTAAAGATGTTTGTGGGGCTCAAATGGCTCTGGAAGTTGAGCAAGCAATTTGACAGTTCTATTTAGATTCACATATCTAATTAAGCAGTACCAAGGCCACTCCATGAAAATGCAATTCATCTCCTGAAAACCCTGCTAGCAAGTCACATGCCATAGAAAGGCCATGAGAGTTATCTTCATAAACACAGGAATCCTCATCAGGGTATTAATCTACTATTGATAAAGCACTCTTTTCCTCTGACCAGAAATTGGAAGGGTGGCTATTACCATTTTGAGGATGGTTAAAGAGGATGTCAAGTAACCCAGAAAACATTGTCCAGTCAGCCTTTAGCTCTCTAGACAATCAAATGCCCTAGGCTGATTCACATGTGGGGCACAAAAGGTGCCTGCAAGGGTCTGCTCATTTATAGATGCATTAACATGAAGGCACTTCCCACTAGACTGTATACCAAAATCTAAACAAGTATTTCTTTGTCAAACTCCTGAAGGCAGGCAGTAATTTTAAAAGCAGACATGCATGCTGCCTCTTATTGTGCCTTGTAGCCTAGAATGTATTGCTTAGATGTTCCAAATCAGAAAGTATTCAGAGATTTCATAGTGCTACCAGCTGCACTACTGGGCTGCAGCTATTTGTATCAGAATGGAAATGCTTTGATCTCTTTTACATCTAAGTTTAACTGTGGCATGAGCCCAAAAGGTGGACTAATTTTGGAAACTTCCCCTGTACACTTTTATGTAAAGATAAAAGAAACACTTGGAAGCATAAACAGAAGGTGTATTTCTGTAGGCCTAATAGCCACCACATCAAATGAACAAAACTGTAGAAGCTTGTGCTGAATGTTAGGTCAGATTTCATCAGTTCTACTCTGCTCCCTTAATCACTGGCAGCCAATAGGATGATTTCCTTCCATTGTAAAGATATAAAGATAAAGCAACATTAAAGAACTTAGGAAAGAAAGAAATTATTTCTGCACAGTGCCTCTCATTTTCACATGAAATTTAAAAAATTGAAAAATGTATGTGTTCTTTTTTTTAACTTAGGGAGTTATTAACACTGGCTGTAGGGTTCAGTAGTTCACAGTTCTCACGCATGCTCTGTGAATATCTGGAGATGTTGGAGCAGTCATTCTTCTAACCTCCTGTGTGTCAAGGGGATGGAATTTTAATCAGGAACTTAGAGCTTGCTAAACTCAGTTAGAAGGCAACATAGGCCCCCATGGGAAGCTGGTTTGGAGCTCCAAAGAGGAATCATGACTTGCCAATGATCTTTGCGCTATGCAAATTCTTCAGTGGGAACCAAATGAGAGCATCTTCAAACTCAGAGGGGTTTAATGTAGCTTATTTAATCTCATAATCAGAGCTACAGTCCATTCCAGCATAGGCCAAAGGGCAGTGGCATTCTAAAAGTAGAGAGGTCATCTCTTTATAGAGAAACACATCTGAATACACAGAGGCAATTTAGCTAGATATAAATCAGATATGCTCTGAGCAAAGGGCCTGGACACAATATTGCCAAAGCAATGTAATCAATGGGAAGAAAATTCACCAAATTGGAATGAGAGATTTCTGGCCTAACCTTGCCAATATCTAAGGAGATGAATGAGTTTCTTGAAGGGCTCTAGGGACACACAGGACCCGACTAAAAGAATATGACATGGCTTAAACATACCAAATTGGCTGACTAATCCCCTATTGTGATTTGGCCAATGTAGATAAACCAACCAGGCCAGTGCTAGGCAGAGTTGATGGAAGGTAATACAGAAAAATTCATGAATTAAAAAGTCCTAATATAGCTATTAAAAGTAACACTCTGAAACACTTTTTGTGGTTCATGACGTTGGATCGTAGTATTCATTTATTTGCTAAAAATATTTATTAATATTTATTTTATAAATGAAATTATTTTAATTTGTTTGTTTTCTTACATTGTTGGCTTAGAAGTTGAGAGAATAATACCACCATATTTGGATTTACAGTGGTAAAGTTTCCCCATGTTTCTGGATAAGGGGATGTGACTCAAGCATGAAAAATATGAAATTTCCATTAAAGTTTCCTGGTCATCTCAGAAATCAGGATTCCATGTAAAGCTTGGGAGTACATTAGATCATACCTAAAACTCCTTCCAGCAATGTAATTTTACATAACAAGAATCTGAACATTCTTAAAGAACTTTCTTTTGTGTCCAATTCAACATCCCAGAAAAGAAACATTCACAGCAAAGTTCAAGATCAAGAGAAAATGTAAGTACTAAGAGGCCCCAGCCACCTTAGTGACAGATGTGATTCTCATATGCCTTTTGAAGCAGGTCTCTATCATGTGAAGAAGAGCTTGAGCCACCATGCCTAGCCATCCCTGAATACTCTTTTCTCTGATTTAAAAAACAAATTATTTAGATAAACAAGGAAAACAAAAATATGTTCTTACAATAAAAGAGTCAATCTACACAAAAGCATATAGAATGAAAAAAATATAGAGACAAATTTATTTTTAAATATATGGGTCATGGTTACATGCAGCATGTGGCAAAAGTAGGTTTACCATTGTGAGTATTCAAAACAGAGTTTACTCTTGTATTATTGTTTATTAATTATTGTATTATTTTCCATAAAATAACTGAAAACCTACTTTTGCCCCACACTGTGTTTACATGATTCTATTATGCTGTGATTATTTTTTTCTTTCAAAGATTTTATTTATTTATTTATATTTTTAATATATTTTATTGATTGTGTTATTATAGTTGTCCCACTTTCTCCCCTTTCTTCCCCTCTGCCCTGTATCCCCCTCCCATCCGCAATCATCCCCTCTGCTTAGTTCATGTCCATGGGTCGTACATATACGTTCTTTGACTTCTACATTTCCTATACTATTCTTAACCTCCCTCTATTTTCCACTTACCATTTATGCTACTTATTTCCTGTACCTTTCCCCCCATTTCTCCCTACCCTTCCCTGCTGATAACCTTCTATGTGATCTCCATTTCTGTGATTCTGTTCCTGTTCTAGTTGTTTACTTAGATCATTTTTGTTTTTAGGTTCAGTTGTTGATAGTTATTGTCACTTTACTGTTCATATTTTTTATCTTTTTTCTTAGATAAGTCCCTTTAACTTTACATGTAATAAGGGCTTGGTGATGATGAACTCCTTTAACTTGACCTTGTCTGGGAAGCACTTTATCTGCATTCCATTCTAGATGATAGCTTTGCTGGATAGAGTAATCTCGAACGTAGGTCCTTGCCTTTCCTGACTTGGAATACTTCTTTCCAGCCCCTTCTTGCCTGTTAGGTTTCTTCTGAGAAATCAACTGATGATCTTATGGGAAC
>VMDR010032971.1:0-11568 GCA_007922815.1 Macrotus californicus
CATTTTCCAGACGAAGAATGAGAGGTGCAGAAAGATTAAACAAACCTGTCCAATATTACGCTGCTAGCAAGTCTTTATACCAGGACTTACATTCAAGTTTTCTAATTTCTTTCTACATTATAAACAGATGTCTCTTTTCTGCTAGGTTACCCTGAAAACCTAGTAAAATAACTAACTGATAGAAGTAAGGAATGAGTAATAGAGTACTAAAGTGGGGGGAAAATACTGATATAAATTGCTCACAAAGTGGTGGCTCACAAGATAAAGATGGGCCACAGATATGTTCTGTTTAACTCTCTACATACATTTCTTTGCATCTTTATTAGTTGTTGTGAAAGACAAAGTTTGACAACAGCTATCCTAAACATCGCTCTCCCTTGTTGCCACTCAATGATTAAGATGGAAAGTCACACACTTGCTTTCCTAGGCCCTCTTGTACCTAGAGGCAACCATGCAATCTAGTTCTGGAAAGAGACTTAAAGAGAAGTCTGCTAGGAATGCGGGATTGGTTTCTAGGAAAACTTTTGCTTTCCTAATTAAAGATATAGCTAGCTACCTACTGGTAGCACCATTTACCCCTTCTTCAGTCAAATAAGGGCGTACTGACTGCAAACACAAAAGATATCTTTTATGTGGAGACAAGCATAAAATGGGAATCCAATACACTATTAATGGTGGAAGAAAAAGTTATAAAGAACTTGAATCCTTATATAGCACTGTTAAGCTACTGAGTTAGTCCTGGACTATATATCTTTAGATTTCCTGCTAGATAAACCAAAAATATTCTTTATGGCTTAACCTTGGTCTTTTGTTCTTGCAGTCAAAATCACTTCCAGCCAATTCAGCTGCCAACATTTAAAAATGAGGAGAGTTCACATAATGATCTGCGTTACTAGGGTTCCTTGAAATAGAAGACTTTTCGGGCAACATTGGGTCTATCCTCTCATTTGGTCACAACTGGCAGTCCCTGATGATGAGAGTTCATATTCTCAAACATACAACAGGCCCCATTTGGTCAGTTTCACTAATTTCGGTCACCTGCCTGATCCCATTGCCACATTTAAATGTGTGATGTTCTATGTTATACCTCAGTGTATGTCTAGCCTAGAAGTCAGGTGTCCACTTGAATGCCTAGTATCTTAGAAAACCTCCAATCAATCCCTACTAACAATGTAGTACAAGGTTTTTACAATAGTAAACACTCTCCTGAATCTCCCCAACAGATGTGTTATTCTTTATCCCTGAAGTCAAACTCTGGAAACAAACAGCAAAATGAGGAGTTAACAAGTCGATTTTCAAGTTCTGAAATTCTGTGCAATCCTAGGAAGCAGTATTTATGAATAAACCCCAAGATTTCAATAATAATTAAAGGCCCAAGAAACCTCCTGGATTTCTCAGACAGAAGTAGCAAGGAAATATAAAAATCATTATATTCCCGAATTGCCTGAACCAGAGGTTGTGATTCAGGAGTCTCAGCGAGGTTAGCCTGCACCACTACTGCACATTACTGGTGAAAGGTTTAGGGTTCTGATATATAAAGCTATTAAGCCAGAATTTCACAAAAACTTCAGATGTTACAAGTAAGGGATGATGCTGTGGGACATTTTAAGAAGGTTGTCATTTAGTTTAGCCAAATAATGTAGACTTTCATTAGGAGCATTTTCAAGAAATGACACGTCTCAACTGCCAAAAGACTATTTCTTGTCAATCCTTTGATAAATAATAAAAGTGAAGGACAAAATTATTTAAAATATCACTTATTTGTGCCCACTAAGCATTAAATTCAGACTCATAAGCTCAGTGCAAAAGTTCACTTCATCTTCACCTAAAAAAGAACTTTAATAGCTTTAACGGCACCTGTAGAGAACCACAAACTACAGTTTTCACTATCTTCAAATGTACTTCATCACACATGACTTCATTACCATTCAAAGATGGTTATGCCCATTTGTGCTCATGGTGTAAAACTATTCATAAAGTAATGCATCTGAGAGGAATACATATTTGACACAATTCAGTAAAGGCTCAAATACATCACTATGCTTTAGAAGTCAACTATCATAATCTTTTAAAATAAAGTATTATATGAGATACTGGGCCAGAAGCAAAGAAATTAAATCCACTTAACATTAGTAATCATTAGCAGTTACTGGATATTCACTATGCTATAGTGCTAGATACTACGTTAAGCATTCATTTAGTTATTTCATGAAAGCTAACAATAATCCCATAAAATAAGGAAACTGAAGCTTAGAAAAGCAATTTGTCCAAAGTCTACACCTGTTAAGTGGGAGAGATGGGATTTTAACTCCAGGATCTGGTTCCAGAACCTAAGGCCAATTTAACCTCTATGCTATGATGCAGCCCATTTTCTTGAGAACAAGCACTTAAGAGATAAATCATTATTAAATTATCCAGAGAGGGAAACTGTCCTTTTGGATCTGGATTTGGCAGGGAAGAAAAGTATACTGAGGGCCAGTGTAGAAGATACACTTTCTTCAGAAGAATATAATGCTTTTAGCAGGATTTTAAAAAATTCACTGTCACATTGCTTGCTGATCTTAAAGAAATTCTACTTTCAACTTTCAAAATGGTATTTTGGAAAGTCAGTAATAAATGAAGTAAAGTTGGCAAAAAGCAAAATGACAAAAGAGAACTTCCTAGTTTTAGGGAGGGTTTAAGAAATAACTACCTGATAAGGCATTTTCTCAACTATTGACCCATACATCTTCAAATATATTTTTGTGCAATCAAATTTTTCCAAAGGCAGATGTCCATTTCAGTAATGTCCTCCCTTGCCGTGGCGAGTGTAGCTCAGTGGATTGAGTCTCAGCCTGCAAACTGAAAGGTCGCTGGTTTGATTCCCAGTCAGGGCACATGCCTAGACTGCAGGCCAGTCCCCCAGTTGCGGGCGTGTGAGAGGCAGCTGAGAGATGTATCTCTCTCACATGATGTCTCTCTACCTTCCTTCCCCTCTCTCTAAAAATAAATAAGTAAAATCTTTAAAAAAAAATATTGTCTTCCCTTCGTCATTGAATTTAGTACTATATATGATCTCATTCTATACTATAAGGTTTCACTTTGGAGTCCACACAACTATTGCAGAAACGTTTTTTTCTAATGAAAGAACCACTATTATAGTTATTTCAGAAGTGTGAGCCACAAATAAAATACAGAATAAAAAAGTACAAAATCAAATGAGAGATTTTAGTATATCAGCAAATGAAGAAAGAATAAAACACAGAACCTCAATCATCCAATTTTCTAAATCACATGTTCAGATAAGGCAACTGGTTTTAAAAAGATAAGACTGTACTAACAGCTTAAATGACATAAAGTCTTGCACACAATAGATACTTAATAAATGTTTGCAAATGAATGCAATCCAATATGCGAAAAAATCTATGAAAAATAGGAAGCATAAGCCCTGAACCTGTTAAAACACAGTCTTCCTCTAAGTGCCTTGAATCACTTCAAAGGACAGTTGGAAACAAACCAAGCATTAATTTGGTGAGCAACATCTCATTTCTAACTTTCAGCAGACAAGCATTTTTGAACAAGCTCATGCAACAAAGAGGTCCAAATCATCCTTGTGCCTTTAAAGTTTTTCATTTTGCACCACAACTATAGTCTTCTACAAGGCAATTACAAGAACATAAGATGACTTCTCAACATTGGTTTAATAAAATTCTCTTAAATTTTTTAATCTTATAGATTAAAATCCTACAAAATGGTGCTTAAGTGGAAATTTCCTAAGAATATTTTCTTTCTACTAAAAGCCCTATTTATCAAGATTCCGTATCTTGCAAGAATGTTTTGTAGGCAAGTGGAGAAATTCCTGGATTTTTCAGCCACACCTTGCCTAATGAGAATTCCTTTACAGTCTACAGTTCCTTTGAAGTTTAACTGAAAACCACAGAATCAACATAAAAATGCTCAGAGTAGAGAAAGTTGCAGCTTGTGGTGGGGGGGACCTTAAAAACCCCCAGAATTTATTTATAAAAAACTGTGCACTTATTCTTACATGTTTAAACTTCAGTCACCTTCAAAGTACTCTCCATTTGATGCAATACACCTATCAAGACTTTTTTTCCACTGATCAAAACAGTTTTGAACTAATCAATTTTGATGCCTTTTAGTACTTCTGCCGGTTTTTATTTCACTTCTTCCACAGGCAGCAAAACATTTCCATTTGAGAACTTTTTCATCCAGTGAAACAAACCAAAAAATCACTCAGAAAGAGATCGGGTATATAGGGAGGGTGGGACACGGAAGCCATGCCATTTTGGGTCAAAAACTGCTAAACATTCAGGGCGGTGCGGGCAAGTGCGCTGGTAAATCGCCCATCATGAAAGGGGCAAATGTGTTGAAAGAATCTTGAAAAAAAATTCACTGAAGCCGAATACAGCCTCTCACAACAGTGCCAGCTGGTATACTGGTACAGATGTGTTTCTAGAACACTCACCTAGTGGGGGAAGCCTGTATGTACTACAAGTGGCCCACCCTCTAAAAGATAATTCTGAGTATTTTTTGGGGTCCCCTCTGGTATAAGACAGATCTAGAAGATGAATCAAAATACTGGACTCAGAAAGAAAGAAAAAAGACGCACAAGGTGCTTTATAGAAATGCACTAAGAAACAAACTAGAAAAAATTTTTAAAAAATATTGGACTCAGAAAGTTTAGTGTAATTTTTTTCAGTACTCTTTCAAGGAAAAAATGAAATAGGTTGTCTCTCTTTTCTGACAGTGCTCAATAGTAAAAACTGTAATCAAAATGCAACCCAAGTCTAAACCAAAGACCTCTTGTTATATGCGAGTTCATTCAGTTGCTTTGGAACTGCAACTTCTCAAAGCTGCATTCAGTTTCAACTGCCAACTGCCTGGTATAGCCGGGTCACACAAATCACTCTTCTCACCTATTGTTTTCTTGTACAAAGATATATTTAAACCCGTGAACACATTCAGTGTCCTCAGACTCTCTATATTTAAAAAAATTCTGTCAACTTCTATTCTATTTTGCCACATGATTTATAGCCTTGATCATTAAGAATGCCAACATATTCAGGCTGATTTGCCTATACAAACTAAGGTGACCCCTGCAATGATCTGTCCTATCATATAGCAGAACATTCAACAGGTTAATATGATGCTACACATGGCCTAGTACACTGATAAGCTCTCAAGAGAAGCAGATTTTTTTTAATTCATTATCATAGTTTATTTTATTTTATTTTAATTACTTTATTGTTGTTCATTTACAGTTGTCTGCATTTTCCCCCCACCCCAGCCAATCCCACCTCTCTCCCTTGCTTCCACCCTCCCCTTTGGTTATGTTCATGTGTCCTTTACAGTGGTTCCTGAAAACCCTTCCCCACTGTCCCCTCCCACCTCCCCCTGGCTATTGTTAGATTGTTCTTAATTTCAATGTCTCTGGTTGTATTTTGTTTGCTTTTTTCTTAGGAGAAGGAGATTTCTAAAGATTATAGTTGCATTAATCATTCTGTATGGTACTCCAGGTCTTTACAGAATCACACATGACATACTTGCCATGGAGATTAACAACAAGAACAGAAATTCTCTAATTTAAAAAAAATAAAGCTACTAAGTAAAAAATAATTTTTAAAGAAAAAAGAGAAAAATAAACTCCTGAAATAGGCTATTCATTTGAATTATATGGTCACAAAGCAAATATCTTCCCCACCAAATTTGTATTATAATGAAAAATTGCTTAATAACCAAATAGCAACCCTAAATCACCATAATTATTAAAATGACTAATACTTCATGAGTGCATGCTTATTGAGTGCCAGGCATTATCTCACTTAATGTTTACTTCTGTAAAAGAAGTACTATTTATTACCTCTATTTTACAGATGGGCAAACTGAAACACAGAGTAATTACGTGTGTGTCTGAGTCTAGCAAATTGTAAAGCCAGGATTCAGATTCAGGCAGACAGTTTCAAAACCACCACTATGCTAGATTGCTTCATGTTGCTATAGGTATTTTTGAAGGTCTAAGAAGAAAGAAAGGAAAATACTTTTAGGGTTCCCTACCCCCATGCAGACTATATCAGAACCATTGACAGATATTATTTTTATTCTAAACCACAATTGCTTTCTCAAACTCCAAAGAATCAATGAGCTTCCTTAATAGATTAAGATAATATGAGAAACTAGCTTGTGGTTTATTTTAATTCTTGCCTGAGACATGCTAAATACCGTAATTGTGAAGAAAAGGCTCTCCGAAATTGTTATTTCTATAAAAGCATCTGAAGCAACAAGTAGAGAATCATTGCTCCAATGAGCAAGTTGTGCAGAGATGTCTTCCCTTAAACTTCTATAAACATAATTTCAGCCCTGGCTGGTGTGGCTCAGTGGATTGAGCACCAGACTGCAAAACAAAGGATTTGCAGGTTTGATTCCCAGTCAGGGCACATGCCTGAGTTGTAGGCCATGTCCTCATAGGGGGCGTGTAAGAGGCAACCACACATTGATGTTTTTCTCCCTCCCTTTCTTCTTCCCTTTCCCTCTCTCTAAAAATAAATAAATAAAATCTTTTAAAAAATTAAATTAAAAAACATAAATTCATATATTCTGCTATCAGTCTGAATCAGGAAAAAAGAAGTTGTTGGTTTTTTGTTTGTTTTCTTTAGGCAGGGAAAGGTATGTGGGTGGGAGAGGTGAGGGGAAAGATAATACCTAAAAACATATACTTTCTAAAGATAAAAGCTTCAGTATCTGGCTACCATACCTTAGACAACACCCTCCCTTACAATAATCATGATGTAGATAAAACTGGCTTCTGATTATAAATAAAAATGAAAGGAATCAATATTAGAAGTAAATAACATATTTTCCATTTTCTTAGCTACAAAGATCTTTTGCTCTGCCATCTTTTCCAATCAGTCTGTTCTACATTCCCTGTTCATTCTTCCCTATTGTACTCACCATACTAGGTTTTTTTATTTTACATGCTTAGTTTATAGCTGCTCCCCCTTGCTCCAACTTCTAAGGTAAGGATAATGCCTTATATAATCCCACAGTGCTTGAGATGGCTCACAACAAGCTTCTGCTGAACTGAGTTTATCAAGCATGAAGGAAGGCATAAGCCACAAAATGACTCAAACTGCAGTGATTTCAAACTAAAGCAGGACAAATATGAAGCAAAATGGTTTAAAAATGGAAGCAACTCAAACATCACCTAGACACAGAGACTAATTCTAACACTTAGAAGGTAATTTAGTTTCTGAATGTGACAACCAAAGTTTAAATCCCAGCTCTGCCACTCCTACATGAGGGGGTCTAGATTCCTCTCTGAAAATCAGTTTTTTCATCTGTAAAATGGGAATAATAATACTACTCCTTCAAATGGTTGTGATATCTGTTTAGTGCCAAACCCAGTGACTACAGCACAGCAAACACCTGAAACATGGTAGCTATTAGGACAGTTATATATGCCCATAATCACAAATTTTAACAAATTCACTTTAAAGGAAAGCCAAGGGAACCCATATACTGCATTAAAGATAAAAGTAATTACCTAGATGTTACAATTCAGAAGAAATTATTTTTACTCCTCCTGCCTTCTTTTCTGCACTCCACATGGCATCAGCACGGCACTGTTTGTAGTTCCCAGCACACATCAATGCTTAGCCCTGTGCCTTCCGTTCATGCTTAAGAAAGCTTTCCTCCTGCTACTCACCCCTAACCTCCTGTTTGCAGACCAACTACCACTCAATGTCTAAGGCTCAACCTAGAAGTCTTTGTTGGCCTTCTTTCTCTTCCTCAAAGCTTATATAATTTGTGATCACTACAGTGTATTCTAACTACTTGTTTAATACCAATCTTTCCACTTACATGCTAAGCTTCCTGAAGCCAGGGACTAATTGGCTGCTTGATCCCCAGTCCTGGCATGAAAGAGTAAATCAGGGGTGTCAAACTCATTTTCACTGGGGCCACATCAGCCTTGCAGTTGCCTTCAAAGGGCCAAAATAATTTTAGGACTGTATAAATATAACTACTCCTTAACTGTTAAGGAGTTGAAATTACATTTGGCCCTTTGAAGGCAACGGCCAGGCAGATGTGGCTCCAGTGAAAAAGAATTTGACACCCCTGGAGTAAATAAATAGATATCTTCAGGGTCAAGTATAGCACAGGATACAAAAAGGTACTAAATTATTATTTTTAATTGAATCATACAGCTCCATAATCTAGGCTGGAACACAGTACACTACTTCTCTCCATTTATTCCTAAGCATATCCTCTCCCACTCAATAAGTGAAATATTTCCCATCTCTCAAGAAATTTAGGAAACCATGGGAACTTTCATTACATTTCAGAGCCAAGATCACCTACCTCACCAGACATCTCTTGACAAACAGGGAAATAAGGGGCACTGTGAAAAGCATCTGTGCTGCTCACCTGGACAAGAAAATGCAGGGTAGTTTGTTAAAGTATCTGAAAGGGACTCAGTGCTGAGAGCCAGAGGAAGAGAATGGATGAGATTTCCTGCACAAAACAGCACTCATTAAATATTTGCTGATTAAAAAGATTCCTCAGGTCTCTCCCATGTGTACCCTACCTCCGGCATATTTCAAATTAGGTAAAGAATCTTATCAATACTCATATCCTTTTGTTTTGTCTTTTTTTAGTTTCCCTACTTCACCTAGGTTTTTTCAAATGAATGAACAAATAAACGAAAAACATGAACATGTGAATGCCTACAACGGGCCAGGTACTGTGTAGCCAACCTGACAGCAAGCATTTAATGGAAAAACAGTAAAGCCCTATGCTGCTGGAACCAGGAATAATATTTAATGGTGCTATATAGTAGGGGCTCTTCACTGTGCCTTTCTCAGACTGGGGATAATCTAGAATCTGCTCCCGCTCACTTAAAGCCAGGTAGAAAGGATGAGATACCCAAAGGTAGCTTTTGAGTACTAAAGGCCTGTTCCTCCTCTGGATTTCCCAGGCACTTGAGTCAAATTTTAAAATCTAAGCTAGTTTAAGTTTATTTTCTGTGCACACAATTTAATGAATACTAAGTAATACCTGCAAAACTAACAAAACTCCTGTGGGCATAGCAATGGAACACACTCTAGCTTATACTCCAATTTAGTATTTCCCAGAGGTAAAATTACACACCATTAGAAAAAAAGAGTGACTATTTCATAAAATGAACTGGGACAAGTTGTTAACTATTTGGAACAAAATTAATTTAATATTTACCTCATACCATGTAGTAAAATTAATTTCAGATGATTAAAGTTAAAACTAAAAATAAACTATAAGACAACTTCAGAAAATATGGGTGAATATTTCTCTACTCTATTGATGGAAAATTAAACTAAGTAGAAAAACAGTGTGAAAAACAAACACAAAAAAAAGAATCTGGAGTAATGGCATTAAAATTTTTTAAATATCTGTACATCAAAATAAATAAAACAAAAACAAACAAAAAATGGCAAATGAAAAACTGACCCAAAATGTGCAACATAACAGTAAAAGGTAAATATTCTTAGTATATAAAGAATATTTACATATCAATATGGCAAAAGTAACTATCCATGGAAAAGCTAGGCAAATCACATCAATGACATACAAAACAGGAAATATAAAACATATATGATAAATACAGGGTCTAGCATAAATAATGCCTTTTTTATTACAAAATCTTTTATTATGAAATCATAAGCATGTAATTCTATAACATAACAATATCACACTCAAGCACATATGACATTTTAGGTGAAATGTTCAAGTTAAAACAATAAATTATTAACACCAATATTATTACCCTACCAACCACACTAGAGCAGGCTTTCCTTCTGCCATCAGGTATCAGATACCAGGCCTATAATCTGGGGCAATTCATTTTACTTCTCTGAGCCTCAATTTTCTTTGTCAAATAGAGAAAATAATAATACCTACATCACAGGAGTGATATAAAAATTAAATAGCATGATGCATATAAGGTACTCAGCACAGTGTCTGGTACACTGTATTCCATAAACAGTAGCTCTTATGATAAAGAAAATGAATGATGATGATGATGATACTCAGAGCTGATGAAGGTGCAGTGAAGCAGACATTTTTATATATAACTTGTCAACAAAGATTGATTCAACTTTTCTGGAGGACAATTTAGCAATATGAAGGAAAGCTATAAAGGTTGTCATATTCTTTGAGCTTCTGGAAATAGAACAATCCTTAAAAACAATGGAAGAACTCAAAATGGAAAAGATTGCTAAATATGACTATATCAATCCATCCATTGATCCATGCATCCAATATTTTTAGCCTGGTTACACAAAAATATGCACAAGTAGATCCAGTCGCGGGCTTAAAGTTTAGTTGGGGAGATAAGCAGTCAAACAACCAAGTACAATAAAGAGGTAAGAGCCACAATGGGTAAGGGTGCTATGGTGTGCACAGAAGGAGCACCTACCATAATCTGAGAATAGAGTCAGGGAAGCTTCCCAGAAGAAATGACATTTAACCTGGGACCTGAAGGATGAGTAGGAATTAGGTAAAGAGATGAAGGAAAAGTGTTCCAGGTAAAGGAAACAGCATGTACAAAGCCTAGAGATAAAAGGGAGCATGACATGTCAGCTTGATTGAGCAGTGTGCAAGGCAGGGACTTGGGAAGAGACAAAGCTGAAGGGATAAGTGAGGTTGGCTTATTAAAAATCCTGCTAGCAAAACTCTGTAGTATAGACTTTATGCTAAGGGTAATACAAACAATTAAAAAGCAAATAGTTTTAATAAATACAATAAAGGATTGATGTTCATAATTTATCAAGAGGGTATATAGATTGAAAATAATAAACAACTCATAAAATGGAAATACAGGATTTTAGTGAAGGTTGTACTCTATAAACTCTAAGTTTACTAAAATCACCGAATTGTATATATTAAAATAGTTTTATTTTAGGGTTTGTAGATTATACTCAACAAAACTATCTTTTGGGCCGTGGCCAAGTAGCTCAGTTAAACTGTTATCCCCCTATGCCAAGGTTGTGGGTTTAATCCCAGATCAAGGCACATGCAAGACTCAACCAATGAATGCATACATAAATGGAACAACAAATTGATGTTTCTCTCTCTCCCTTCCCCTCTCTCTCAAATCAATAAAATAAAAAACAAAACTATCTTTTTAAAAAAAGTTAATAAAAATGCCTAATAAACACCTGAAAAACTATTCAACCTAATAATAAATACATATCAAACTATCTTTATCCTCAAAAATTACTAATGATTAAAAATGAAATGAGAATATAAGCATTTTTACACTATGCTGTTAATTGGAATAAATGTTAATTGGAAAAACCTTTATAGAAAGTATAAATATGTAACAGAAGTCTAAAATTGTTTATACTGTCATCCAGTAATTTTATTTCTTGAAATCTTAATAAATGTTCCAAAATGCAGTTGAATGTTTATGCCCAATGATGTTCATTGCAGTGGAAATTACAATAGCAAAAAAGAAAAAAGTTGTAAAATACCTAGATGTTCATCAATAATGGAATGGTTAGAATGACTACTCAATGCAGCCATTTAAGTGATATG
>VMDR010032972.1:0-11521 GCA_007922815.1 Macrotus californicus
CCCAATATAATTAACCCACAATCTCCATAGCAAACTTAAACCACTTCTTAGATAAAGTTTAATAGCAAAATAATGCAGCAAAAGGGCTCCATGAAGTCCAGATTTCATTACATTTAGAAAACATGCTTCAGGGCATTCATAATTAAGCTATGAATACTGTCATAAATATGTAATTAACAACCATCCACACTTAGCAAAATAAACTGAAAAAATCTATATTCAGTAGTACTGGCTATTTGATTTATTTGTTTACTTTTTGCTGGCTATTTTTCAAAATCCAGTAATCTACAAATGGACTCACCCACCTCTAATATAAATTAGCTGGGTTCTCATTTCTGTTTCATTTTTCTCTGTATTTACTGGATATCTAGGAATGACTCTGTATCAGGAATGTAGTCAAAGCCATGACCATAAAATGTATTCACACAGGCAAGCAGGATAAAATTTTATATTAAGATGATCACAAAAACCCTTCCTATGGAAGTGGGAGACACAGCTGGTATAATTAGGAAAATTACCCCTATTTGTGGAGGCATTTGTGAAGAGAGGCAAGGTAGCCCTCAACAGGATGCGTGGCAAAAAAAAATAGGTCACCACCTCTGAATGAGACGAGGCCTGCATATGCCAACCTGGTCTATAGCCTAGTCATTGTAGAATTTTTTCCTGACTCCACCTTTTGCCATCATCCTGGATAATATTCAGCTCAATTTACTTCTGTAAAGGTTGATTGAGCATCCTCTATGTGCATGACAACATACTAAGGTCTAGGATATCAAAATAAAGACTTTTGGCCCTTGTCTCATTGGGCTCAGTCTAGCACTCTGTCCACCTCTTCCTCAACTTTCTCAAAAAGAGAATGTAATTCCTACTCCACTTCAACCACTCATAGGTCTTAGTACATCTTTGATGGGTATTGTTTTATCTCCAATGTTCCTGCATGTCTAAAACTTCCTTTCCTTCCATCTTTCCTATACTCTTATGCCTACTAACTCTTCTTTACTCCCTCAACTCTGTTTTCCTCCCAAGTCAAGTTGCCAACGGTGATCATTCCAGAATGGCCCTCTTTTGCCTTTAGAGTCCCTCATCCTTTGCCCAGGTATGACGAATTATGAAAAACATGGTGACTGGCTCCAGCACAATTCCTGTTTTTCAACCTCATTTGAGTTCTTCACTATGTTCCAAAATGTTTCCATTCTCCTCTTGCTAACTCTCTTGATCAATCTCCACACAGTTGTTCCAAACTTTTTCTCTACTTCATAGTATGCTCCTCTCCCATCCTTGCCCACTCATTCTATGCAGATGTCCGAGCTGGCACAAGGTTTTTCATCTTCTTGAAGCTACCACATCCTCACCTCGCTCTGTACTCCCTCCAGCTTAGAGGCAGGAGCACCCCCACCTTTCTGAACTGAATCTTCCACACTGGCCTCCTGAAGTCACTTGCTCCTACCTCCTTTACATCATAGCTAAAACAGAGCTCTTCTTTCTCCTGAACCTTCAGTAACTCAACTAATCCCTTCTCTCAGTCTAAGTACAAGTATTCTAAAGCCTCTTTTAACCTAAAAATGAAATTTCTCAGTTCTGCTATCCCTCTGAACACTCTCTTCCTTTATTGTCATCACCAAATTTAGAGCTATAATGTTCTTCTCCAGTTTCATCTTTTTTTTATGTTATTTTTTTAGATTTTATTTATTTATTTTTAGAGAGAGGGGAAGGGAGAGAGAAAAAGAGGAAGAGAAACATCAATGTGTGGATGCCTCTTGCACACCCACACTGAGGACCTGGCCCGCAACCCAGGCAATATGCCCTGACTGAGAATCAAACTGGTGATCCTTTGGTTTGCAGGTTGGTGCTCAGTCCACTGAGCTACACCAGCCAGGGCTCCTCCAGCTTCATCTTACAAATGAGGAAAGCAAAATGAAATGACCTGCCTATGGTTGTACAATTTATACATGCTAGAGTGCACAAACATGCAACGATACAACAGTTTTTTCACCCCAATATGATTTCCTACCCCCTAACACCCTACCCTCTCCTCCAACACCTAAATTCTAATCCTGACTAAACCACACCATTTTAAATCCCTAGAATTTGTCCCCAAGACAAGAGAATTTTGGTAGAAGATCTGGGTTCTTTGGACTTCTGAACAGGGCTAAGTAGATACTTGGTTTTTATGTCTGTTATCAATCAGCTTTGCTGTTATTTGTTCAAAGACATTTTTCTTCTCAAAATATTTCTTTGAAATGGGTGTGTGTGGTTTTTTGGGGGTGGTTAATGTTCTTTTTTATTTACTGTTTCGTTTCTTTCCAGCTCACAGAGAAAATGCAGCCTACAACAAAAAGAGTTGCTGGACCACATGCTGAAAAGCCCAACTATTGGTAAACAAGTTCCCCACCACCAAACTGCTATATTATCAAACTATGCCTATTGCCAAAGGCTCTTATTGCATGTTCCAGACAAAATCTTTGGGTAATAATTGTCTTCTCTGTCTCCCATGACATCTAGGAAATGGCGGAATCTCAAGATTAGCTTTAGATTGCTGACTGGGGTTAGAAACTTTCACAGAGCATTCTCCTTGTTACTCTACTTCTAATACTCAAATATAGGAACATTCAGCTGCAGCACTTAGTTACTATGAATTTTCATGAGACTTCAGAGGAAAATCAACATCTGAATTAAAATGCATTCCAAGTCATAATGATCTGCTTAATAGCTTAAACTTGTTAACCTATTAATAAGAAAAGGAGGAGGCTTATAAAAGTGAATTAAAACTATTCTAGAAGACACTATTATTGTTTACCAATATCTGGTGTCCTTCTCATTTTTTCAATAAAATGAGAACAGAAATAGCCTGTCACCCTGGGTGAAAGCTTGAAGAGTCTATATGTGCTTCACCAGGCCCCCATCCCTCTGCCATTTGGACTGGACTAGGGTAAAGGAAGCAAGATACCTATTGTGAAACTGTGGTTAATGGTCATTGTTGCCAACTCAATGCCAACAGGAATCCCCAATTTAGGGTGCAGTGAAAAAGAAAACTTTATTTGGTGAAAAACATCTCAATTGTGATATAGCACAGCTCTGAAAATAGCATGGTTGTGAGGCAGCCCTGGGGCCAGGTACCTCTCTGGCTAGACAGCTCTGCTCTGCTCCTCCCTGCTCTGCTCTGCTCTGTTCTGCTCAGCTTCATGTTAGTCTGCTTTGCTCTGCATTAGTTTGCTCTGCATTGGTCTGCTCTGCTCCCGGGAAAAGCAGCCTTTGGTGGAAAGAGAAAGTGTACTCTCAAAACCAGAGGGGAGCTAACTTATATAGATATAAGTTTCCACCCCTGGCCCTGATTGGTTCATCCTCATGCAAGTGAGGACTCCAAATTCTCAGTTTGATTGGTCTAAAAGGCACTGTCCTGACTGGTCAGAATGGAGCTGCCATGATTGGTTGGTGAAGAAGCTGATAGGGGATATAGTTGTGTGGCTCCAATTGGATGGGGGAAGCCTCAGTCCTATTGGTTGAGACAGGATTCCAGGAACTCCTTTATAAAGGCTGGTTCAGATGGCAGAAACACAGTGCAGGAAAGCAGTTCAGTGGAGAGGCAGATATTTCAGTTCAGACTTCTCCCTGAAGTGCAAATTGCATGAGAGTTCCCTGTGTAGAAATGGCTGCTGGGCTTTAGGGTTTTTGTTATTGTTGCTGCTGTTGTTTGTTTTTTTGTTTTTGTTTTTGTTTTTGTTTTTTAATTTGAGCTCAGTTAGCCAGTAGGACCCCTTTTTAGTAGGGATCTTTTTTCTCAGAGTCCAAGCTATGGTACCCAATTAAGGAGGCACTTAACTCCCTGGGTGAATGCAGGGTTTGCACTTCCATGACCCTGACAGTGAGTGCCAGAGGTGCCTCACTTGTCTCAATCTAGAGCCAGCCCTTGCCTTGTCAGATAGCATTGCCCTATCAGTTTGGGTTCCCAAGTGAGGACCTTATCAACATGAAACTACCTTACCATCCCCATGAACATGTAGTGAATGAAATAAGTTGTGGTTAAATCATTGAGATTCTGGGGGTTATTTGTTACCGCAGCATAACCTCCTGACATACACCCATCCTCCCAACATTGCAAATTAGAAACAAGTTAGATTTTAGTAGGAGGCAATTACATTCTTATATAGCTAGAGGAAAGAACGTGAGCTTTCCTTCTGTTAGACAGACCTGGATCTGTATTCTGGGCCTAACACTAAGTGACTTTACATAATTTATACTAACTCTTCAGTTTCTCAATGTTAAATATTACTAAATATACCCTTTCAGATTTTTTTTTCAGAATTAAGCAAAACTACCTAGGCAAATCTCCTGGCATAATGGATGACCACAAAACCTGGCAATGGCCATTTTTATCATATAATGAGTTCACTAATTCCAACCTCCTTTGGAAGGACAATATGAGGGTTAATTCTTTACAGTGACTCAGGGCAACCCCAGCAAATGGACCCCAGTTGTTCATAGGTTAACCATCCCAGAAATACACCCACCATTGGCATTTCTTCTTTATTTTCCTACTCTCCCTGCTCCCTCACTTTTATTGCTTAGAAGCATCTGCCTGAAGTCATTTTTTTAAAGATCAAGACAGATTTATATATCTTGAAATCACAATGGTCTCTCTCATTGTTCCAAGATTTTCTTGGTACTTTGGCCCCATTACAAACATGTATTTAATCATCAAATCTAAATTGTTTTAGTAGTAATCTATTATTTTGTAAGTCAGAGATGAAGATCATTACCTCAAGGTCCTCGGTGTGTTATTAATAATATCTTATACTTTTGTAACATTGTTCCTTGAGAAGCACAAAGTACTGCCTATGTATCTCATGGCATCCCATGAGGTAGCATAAGGCCAAGGGCTACCATTACCCATCTCACCCTTTCCTTCCCCTTAGTGTCCACTCTCAGATGGAAAAGTTCAAAAGCAATTTAACAATTAAAGCTTCTTTACCAAAATCAACCATGAGAGATTTTCCAGATACTATTTAGAATGAAACTTCACAATGTACAATAATTATTTATGACAACACAGATTAAAGTAACAACAAAAATCAACAGAAATCTATAAATAAAATCAATATGCTCTGTAAGAAGGCTGCTGAAACAATGGAAACAATGCTATTCTATCTTCCCACCAGACTTAAAAGAGAATCTTCAGAACACATGATCTCTGCATTTTCATTCTCTCTGAAGTCTTTTTGCAAGTTCTTTCTTTGTTTCCATCTTTGGCAAAAACGCATGTAAAGTGTATAAACATACATGAAAGCACTTACTTCAAAAAAATCTACAGTGGAAATCAACCTCCTCTCCAGCTAAAAATACAATAAGAAGAGAGCCTGGATTTTATCATCAAGTCTGTCACTGCATTTATATTTCAGGTGCCAGCTGATCCATCCTCAGAAATCACAGAAATAGGTGGCTTGTCTTCAAGTCCAGTTACCTCATCCCTGGTTGCTTACTTCACCCACCCAGTCTCCCACTAGTCCTCCCATTCTCCAAGATGTTTCTGGGTACCTGTACTTGATTAATTCAATAAACACTCATTAAGGTCTTACCCTGTGTCAGGCTCTGTACCAAGTACAATAAAGTGTGACAAGTGTGACTACAGACATATGAACACAGAAGAAGACAGCATGGTCAACTGTGGAACATAATACGTGGAGGGGCAAGGCTACAAAGCAGAGGTTATGCTTAAACTGTGTTTTCTAAGAATACAGAAATGCTTTAAGTGAATCACTTGCCTTTATCCGGGTTTCTTTATCAGGTAACTTCCTTGTGTTCTTTAAAACAGAGGTGCCCTATGCCCCATTTTCTGGTGACCAGCTGCTATGGTCTGAATGCTTGTGTCCCCTCAAAGTTCATATGTTGAAACCCTAACCCCCAAGGTTAGGTATTTGGAAGTCAGGCTGCCTCTGAAGGTACCAAGATCACCAGGGTGGAGTTCTTAAGAAAGAGATTAGTGCACCAAAAACAACCCCACAGAGCTTCCTAGTCCCTTCTTCCATATAAGAACATAAGGAGAAATCTGCGACCCTGAAGAGAGCCCTCATCCAACCATGCTGGCCCCTGATCTGACTTCCAGCCTCCAGAACTGTGAGCAATAAATTCTGTTGTTTACAAGCCACCCAGTTTGTGGTAGTTTGTAATAGCAGTTCTGACAGGCTCAGACATTAGCTCTATGACTAAACATCCTGAAACTCCATGTTAGGCTGGGACAATGGAACATGACAGTGTTTGAGGATCATCAAACTGTCCTGGGTTTGAAGTGAGTCCTGTCACTTACTATCTGTGTGACCTTGAGCAAATTACTCACCTTTCTGAGTGTCAGTTTATGATATGACACATACCTCAAATTGTTAGAAAAAGTGAAATTACATGTATAGAGTGCTAGCACATGTTAGACCTGTAACATACCACATCACACTCATAAATAACCGCATTTCAATAGATGTCTCTAGAGACTGGCCAGCCTGAAACATGGATCCTAACAGTGGACATCTGGACATTAGGTTAGACCATTGGTAGATACATTTGGGCAGAAAATTTCTTCCCAGGAATATAAAGCTGCTCATACATTCCCACATGCAGGACTCAGAAACCCAAGTAAGTCAAAGGATGCCTTAGATGTGTAAGTTTAATGATTCAATTTTTGGGAAAGGACCACATCAAATTATACTTAGTTTTTTAATATATTCATTGAGCCATTAAGGATGAGAACATTCACACCCCCAAAATTAATTTTGTCTAAAAATTTTGTCTATATATTCTTAAAGGCTAAAATCATCTACATATGAAACCAGCATACAATTTATAAAAGTGACGTAAATGAAGCCCAGCAAAGGACCTCCCAAAGCTTTTTTCTGTTACCTGCAGTCCCACTTATGCCAATAAATAGATCCTCTCTTAGTGACTTCAAATATTTAATGTTGCTTCTAAACAAGATGAAAATATTTCCAAGGGGAAATCTCTGTATGAAAGGCATTAGTCATGCCATGTGTGGTTTCCAGTTCAGAAGGAAGAAGCCTGGCCCTCCCTGTGTGGCTCTGTACATCAGCTCTAAACATTAGCCCCACGTAGTCTCTCCCAGGGAAGGTTCATCTCACTGCCCGGCTCCAGGGCACTGTCAGAGCCTATTTTCTTGGTGATCCATAACTCTAGTTGGGAATTCATCTATGTCTGTCAGTAGACACAAATTTTAAAAACATTTTCTCTGAACTGTCACCGCTGTGAAAGGATCATTATGCTGACATCCACTGTAAGCGGAGCGAGAGCTCATGCTATACACAGAGGAAAGGCCCTACACATCACAGTTCCCGATAAAGAGCAAGCCTGAACAGCATTTATGGAGAAGAAAAGAGCCATGGCAATAAAATATTCCCAGGAACCCACATACAGCAGCCAAGCTAAATCTCAGTTTTCTTTCGGACAGGCCAGAGATTCATGACCATCTTCCCAACAGGCACACTCGAAACAAATCTCCCTCCATTTGGAGATCTCCATTGCAGGCTCTGTGACAGCCACCAATCCTGTATTATCTTTATTCCTCAATACACTTTCAAATTGTCTAAGGAAGCCTGCCTGTGCCCTTATACTATAAGCTGAGGTTTCAGAACAATAAGCCTGAACAATGTCCATCTCAAGTATATTTAAGAGCTGAGGCTGCCCCTTGTCAAGGATCTGAATCCCCAAAGGTAAACACAGTAAACTGGCACTTTTAAATTACACCCTGCTGACCCATAATGAGAGGTATGTTCCAATGTTGAGCCCATAGCAGCCAGCTTTGCAGAGTACTGTTTAATGACAATTACATTTGATTATTTTTTATCATGGCAAAAATACACATAACATAAAATTTACCATTTTACAGTGTACAATGCAATGTACATTCACAATGTTCTGCAGCCATCACTACTATTCAGTCCCAGAACATTTACATCATCCCCAAACAGAAACCCTGTACTCATTAAGCAGTCACTCCTTATTCCCTTCTGTCCCCAGCTCATGGCAACCACAAATCTGCTTTCTGTTCCTGTGGATATGTCTGTTTCAGATATTCATATATGTAAATAAATTTATTTAATATATGGCATTTTGTATCTTTGGACCCCTCTGCCATTGCTGTAAGTTACCTGATCCCACTGTTAATATTTCCTGCTCTCATCCTAACATCAGGTCTGGTCTATGAGAGATGTGATAGTTCATTTTACATGTCAACTTGGCTACGCTATAGGCCCATTATTCAGTCAAACAGTAATCTAGGTGTTGCCACGCAGGTATTTTATGGGTGTGATTAAAGTCCATAATTATTTCGAAGGTGTTAAGAGGAGAACTGAATCTTTCCTGAAGATGAAGAAGTGTCACCTATGATCAGCTGCTTCAGCTCATACCCAGGAGTTCCATCCTGCCCTTCCTGACAGCCTGACCCACAGATTTCAGACTTGCCCAGACAGTCCCCATATTGTGTAAGGCAATTTCTTGGAGTAAATCTCTTAATATATATCTCCTACTGGTTTTATTTCTCTGGGTGAACCTGATAGATACAGGAAGGGGAAAAAGTCTTAAATACATTGTATTCTGCTTTTTTTTAGTCCATTGAAGTTGGCTACCTAAAAGTGAGTGGTTACAGAGCTTTAAAGATGTTCTATCTTAAATGGTAGTTTTCAATAGTCATTTGCCCAGATGTCCTAGTCAATAACTATTACTCACTTGCCATTAAGAGGAAGAAAAGGGCCTGACTCCATCTGTATCCTGGGTTCAGACTCATACTTGATGATAAGGTATCTGGCCAATACTACACATAACTTGTCAAGGAAGCACTTCTCTCACAGTTCTGAGACTACTCTCAATTATGTTCGTGATGCTGTGAGACCTGGAGAACCCAGGCATAGAAGTCTTTACTACTTAGCTCTTTAAGTATAGTAGGCAAGGAACTCTGCCTGCATAATACCACTTGGGACTTCCTTCTGAAAGAACAGCCTAACATGCTTTTCCAGCTTATCTTTGTCTGTGGAAATCCTACTCATCCTTTAATGTTCACCTCAAAGACTATCTACTTAATAGTTCATCCCAAGTTCCCAAACTAAATTAAACGTGAAGGCTTGCCTTTGAACTCCAAGAACACTTTGTGTCTCTCTTAGACCACTTAGCACACTCTGCACTTGATTTTTGTTGTCTGTGTGCTTTTGCCATCTTTTCCTCAACAGATTGTGCAAGTGATATATTACTTATCTTTGCTGCCCTACAAAGACTAGCACAGTGTCTATCAGGAGACTGTTTGCTGAAGTGAATTAAGTTTTAAGAGTCTCGGGAGAAATGGAAGCCAGAGAGTCCACCTTTAATCCTTTTCAGTCAGAACTCGGTTTATCTTTTCTTTATTATTTTTCTGCTCTCCTACGTCCCACCACCCACTCTCCCTGTTGCCTTGTTCTACGAAAATTTAAGAAAAACACTTGAAATCCATAGTGCCATGGTCCAAATGAAACTCTTCCTGGAAATGATGGAATCTGGGAGAGTTCAGAAGGGTCAAGTTAAGATGATTCCAGGCCCACATATCTTCCCATTCCCTTCATTTTTTCTTTCCATCATTTGTTTCTAAAACTGGTCCTCACCTAATTTAAGAGATAAAGGTGTTACCACTTTCTTGGAATATATGGTCAGGGGAAGTCTATGGTCAACACTAAGGAGTATAGAAAATAAGGAAGATTCTTTTATCAGCTATACTCTTGCCTTGAGTCTGGATTCTGTCCCTTTCTGGTCTGAGCAGTGACCAAGTATGAATATGGAAGTGTACACTGTAAGCAACCATATTTTTTATTCTTTGTTATAGCATATTTTCCTTCTGTTATAAAAACTATATCCTAATATAATCATTATATTGGTACTACATGTATCCTATAATCTTTCACTCTTTGTTATTAATGCCTACCATGTTGCACATCATTATCTCTTAATCTGATACATCTAATGAACTATATCAATAATATCAAGATAAAAATTGACCTTTCTATATCATATTTTTTGTATTTAAAATGAGGTTGTGTGCTGGCTTTGTCTTTGCAGTAAATACACTAACTAACCCTTATATCAAATTAACAACAGATTCAAAGATTGTTCTACTAATTAACTCATTCTGGATGGATGTTAGTGGAGGGAAAGGCTTTCCACTAATTTCAAGTTCAAGAAACTTCTCCAGTCACTTAAAACATGCTACAGTTATTCTCTAACCCAACGCCTACAAGAACTAGAGGAACAACAACAAAGACAGCACAGAGCAAGTAGAAGGAAGGAAATAATCAAGATAAGAGCAGAATTAAATGACATAGAGACTGAAAGCACAATTTTAAGGATCAATAAATCCAGGAGCTGGTTCTTTGAAAAGATAAATAAAATTGACAAGACTTTAAGCAGGCTCATCAAAAAAAAAAAAGAGAGGACACAAATAAACACAATCAGAAATGAAAGCAGAGAGATTACAACTGATACCACAGAAATACAAAGGATTGTAAAAAATTACTATGAAGAACTATATGCCAAGAAATTTGAAAATGTAGGTGAAATGGACAAATTTCTAGAAAAATATAATCTTCCAAAACTGAAAGAAGAAGAAGCACAAAGCCTGAACAGACCAATGATAGCAGATGAAATTGAAGCAGTAATCAAAGCGCTTCCAACACATAAAAGCCCTGGACCAGAAAGCTTTACAGGAGAATTTTATAAAGCATTTACAAAGAATTTTGGTAGACCTAACCCCCATCCTTCACAGATTATTCCAAAAAAATTCAAGATGATGGAAGACTCCCAAACTCTTTTTATGAAGCCAGCATCATCCTAATCCCAAAACCAGATAAAGACATAACCAAGAAAGAAAACTTTAGGCCAATATCGCTGATGAACTTAGATGCTAAAACCCTCAACAAAATATTGGCAAACCGCATCCAGCAAAACATTAAAAACATCATACACCATGATCAAGTGGGATTCATCCCAGGGTCGCAAGGATGGTACGATATTCACAAATCAATAAACGTAATACACCACATAAACAAAATGAAAGACAAAAATCACATGATCATATCAATGGATGCAGAAAAAGCCTTTGATAAGGTACAGCACCCATTTATGTTAAAAACACTTAGCAAATGGGAATACAGGGAGCATTCCTCAACATCATAAAGGCCATATATGAGATACATCATACTCAATAGGCAAAAAATAAAAGCTTTCCCACTAAGATCAGGAACAAGACAAAGATGCCCACTTTCACAACTTCTATTCAACATAGTATTGGAAGTCCTAGCCACAGTGATCAGACAAGAAAAAGAAATCAAAGGCATCCAAATTGGAAAAGAGGAAGTAAAACTGTCATTGTTTCCAGATGACATGATAGTGTACATAGAAAATCCTATAGACTCCACCAAAAAAACTACTCAACCTAATAAATGAATTTGGCAAAACAGCAGGATACAAAGTCAATATTCAGAAATCAAAGGCATTTTGTACACCA
>VMDR010032973.1:0-11519 GCA_007922815.1 Macrotus californicus
CATTAAATAGCAAATGAAATTTGCCACATTGAAATACACACTCACCAAAATCACTCTGGGTCAAGTGTAGCAAGAATTCAAACAGATCCTAGCACTTCACAGTTTCCCTGGGATGCACTTGGAACTAGGCAGTCATTTCATTCCTTCCTCCCCTCATTAATTCAACACAAATCCTTAAGTGGATCCAACATGCCAGCAGTTACAGGTTCTGGATATGTGCAGGCAAACAAGTCTGATGTGGTCGTCTTCCTAGAGCTTATCTGCAGCTCATTTAATGAATATATAACTATCTACATTCAAGAATCATTGGCTTCCAGAGCCAGGAAGAATATATATCATTGAATATAGAATTCGTGGTGCAGCCTGAATTTTCCAAATACTAGCCACAAGGACATACAAGTCTTTCCCTAGTAGATTACAATTAAGCAAAAATTGACCATTTCAAATAAAAATATATGGGCACAGATATCATCCTGCATGACTCTACTGGAAATTAATGCATTTCATAATCATTTGGTTGTTATCTTTATTTTTTTCAAAATAACAAATATTTATTGAGCAACCATTATTTAACAAAACAAGGATAGAAAACAAAGTTTTGTTTTCAAGTAGCTCTCAGTCCAGTGGGAAGCACTAGAATATAAACAGCTAATTATAGAGTGAGAGGTATGGAGTTTTTCTTAACATTTTTTATTGTATTTTTTCCATTACCATTTAGTCCTTTTTTACCCCTCTCCCTGCTACAGTCACCACACTGTTGTCCATGTCCATGAGTCCTTATTCCTTTTTGCTCAATTTCTCCACCCCCTATTCTCCCACACCCTTTGCTGTCATCCTGCTCTCTATCTATGAGTCTGTCTCTATTTTTCTTATTAGTTCACTTTGTTCATTAGATTCCACATATGAGTGAAATTGTATGGTATTTGTCTTTCTCTGACTGGCTTATTTCACTTAGCATAATGTTCTCCAGGTCCATCTATACTGTCGCAAAGGGTAAAATTTTCTTCTTTTTTACAGCCAAGTAGTATTTCATTGTGTAATATCCCATAGTTGTTTTATCCACTCATCTGCTGATGGACACTTGGGCTGCTTCCATATGCTGGTGATTGTAGATAATGCTCCAATGAATATAGAGGTGTTTATGTTCATTTGAATTAGTGTTCTGTGCTCCATTGGATATATTTCCAGAATTGTATATATTCCCAGGGATTGCTGGGTCAAAAGGCATATCCATTTATAATTTTTTGAGGTATCTCCATACTGCTTTCCATGGTGGCTACACCAATCTGCATTCCTACCAACAGTGCAGAAGGGTTCCCTTTTCTCCACATCCTCACCAGCACTTGTTTTTTGACTTATTGATGATAGCCATTCTGACAGGTGTGAGATGGTATCCTATTGTAGTTTTAATTTGCATTTTTCTGATGATCAGTGACCTTGAGCTTCTTTTCATATATTTATTGGCCATCTGTATGTCCTCTTTGGAGAAGTGTCTATTGAAGTCCTTTGCCCAGTTTTTAATTGGGTATGTTTGTTTGTTTGGTGTTGAGTTTTATAAGTACTTCATAAATTTTGGATAGTAACCCTTTATCAGATGTATCAACAAATAGGTTCTCCTATTCTGTGCATTGTCTTTTTATTTTTTTGATAATTTCCTTTGCTGTGCAAAAACTTTTTAGTTTGATGTAGTCCCATTTGTTTATTTGTTCTTTTGTTTCTCTTACCTGAAGAAATATATCTGATAAAATATTGTTATGAGCAATGTCCAAGATTTTGCGGCCAATGATTTCTTCTAGGATTTTTATGGTTTTGGGTCTAGCATTGAAGTCTTTGACCCATTTTGTATTTATTCTTGTGTGGTATAAGAAGGTGGTCTACTTTCCTTTTTCTACAGGTATCTGTCCAGTTTCCCCAACACCATTTATTGAATAAACTATCTTTAGCCCATTGTGTGTGCTTGCTTCCTCTGTCAAAGATTAATTGACTGGAAAGACGTGGGTTAATTTCTGTGCTGTCTATTCTGTTCCATTGACCTATAAGTCTGTTTTTATGCCAGTATCATGCTGTTTTGAAACTATGATCTTGTTGTATAGTTTTATGTTAGGTAGCATGATACTTCCAACTTTGTTCTTTTTTTCCAGGATCCCTGTTGCTATGTAGGGCCTTTGTGGTTCCATATACTTTTTTGAAATATTTGTTTCATTTTTGTGAAATACATCATTAGACTCTTGATAGGAATTACGTTGAACCTATAGATTGCTTTGGGTAGTATGGGCATTTTAATGATGTTAATTCTTCCTATCCATGAACACAGTATATGCTTCCCATTATTTGTATCTACTTCACTTTCTTTCTTCAGTGTCTTATAATTTTCTGAGTACAGGTCTTTTACATCCTTGGTTAGTCTGTTATGGGGGACATAGGGATATAGACAATACTTCACAGGGCAAGTTAAGTTTGTTCTGGAGCTTATGAAATGAATAAGGGTTTACCAAGTAAGGAAGGCTGGAGGTGGAACAGAAAAAGGAAATAAATAGAACCAGCCTAATGACTAACATGGTACCTAAAGCTACCACATTTCAAGAATAAATAAAAATATTTCATGAGTGGTGGAGGGAAAATGCAGACAACTGTAAATGAACAACAATAAAGTAATAAAAAATATTTCATAAGTATAGGTGATCAAATATACTATGAGCAAATAACTTGAAACTGACTGAAGGGAAATGATGAATCAACAAGCTCTGAGGTATCAGCCTGGGTGAGTGGACCAACAGCGGCCAACAATAGCAGAGGCAGTGTCAGGTTGATGAAGAGAAGTGGTAAATGTTGCTCATGCTGTATTTGGAGGCCCAGAATTGTTTTTAGATTTTATTTAAAAAAATGTAAAGATATAGTAGATCACATACATGCTATATCACATTTTTACTTCTCAATATTTATTATCCATTGTTTTCATTGAAGGCATTGGTATAGCTTAATTTCACTTTACAAGATCTCATGTAGTGTAGAGAGTCCCGGAGTATTGAAAAACCTGACTGCAAATCCCATGCCAGCTAATTACTTGTATGGAACTCACCTCGACCCTATAAAATCAGAGTTTAAGTAGCTATAGTGTGTAGTCAGGCAAGTAACATAAATGACGGTCAGGTGAAGCCAACTGGGTGGGGCAGTGATGGACTGGGGACCCATGTTCCAGAATAGGAGTCAACCGCCATTCATCTCTAGATAACTGGTACCTAGTCTGAGTATGAGCCTGGTCTTAAGGACAATTTTAAAAGCCAGATGAGCATGTGATGTTTAAATATTGAGAACTGATTAAATCCACACTTTCGACCTGTGGGAATATGCACCTCATCAGTGGGATTTCTAGGACGATGTTTTCCTGACATTTTAAAGCAGTGGGACACCCCCTTCCACCTCTCTGTCTTAGAGGTGGTAACAAGCTGTTAGACTTTTTCCAAAGCCAGTATCGTTTATCAGCCCTTTGTTGTGTTTCTCATGACAACACTGGATTCAATTTAGGAAGCTCTTAGAAAAGACCATTTGAAGACCATATACTGAACAAAAAGCCATTTTTCAAAATTACCAGGGACGGTCATGTTGAAAATGAACTTAACACTGAAAACAGCATGTATAACCTGTTTTAGAGTATTTCAAAATCATGTACCTCAGAGGAGCATGCCTAAAAAAATTCAAACTTCCTGATGTTCATCTCAGGAAAAACCCTTCCTTAGTGCTAGAAAATTTACCTGTTTCATCCCTCCAGCGAATAAGGCAGACCATGTTTAAATAAATTATACAAGCATATTTGGTACACCTAACAATATTAATTTGTGCACATTTCATAATTATGACACCCACAATTGGGCTCTTATCCAGTCATGAATAGTGCTAGACCAGGGTTTCTTTTTAGTTCTACCGCTGATTTTATTTATTTTATTTTACATTTTATTTTACTTTATTTTATTTTTTATTGTTGTTCAATTATAGTTGTCCCAATTTTTCCCTATTAATCTCCCCTGCCCCACCCACCCCCCACTCTCACAGTAGATCACAGTTTTACAAACTGCAAACAAGAGCAGCATTTTAAAATGAGTTGGAATAAAATTTAAAAGTGTATAAAATGTCAAATGCATTTCAAAAAGAAGTTGTATTTCTGAAAATTGTTTTTCAGATACACACACACACACACACACACACACACAAGGTCTGGCAGAAGTGACACCTGCTTGAGTGTGGTTGGTAGGGTAATAACATGGGTGTAATAATTTATAGTTTTAATTTGAACACTTCACCTAAAATGTCATATGATGTATTTGAGTGTGATATTGTTTTGTTACAGAATTACATGCTTATAATTCTGTAATAAAAGGTTTTGTAATACCAAAGGGGCATTATTTGTGCTGGACCTTGTATATATACACACATATCCTGAATTATATTACAAAATGTCCTTTTTTTTCAATCATGGTATAGAAAACCAAAGTACTTCAGATCTATTTTTTCTAAGTGTCAACAAAACACTATAAATACATATTATCACCCCAGTTTTACATGCACAGAAAGTAAGACACAGATAGTGTAAGTGACTTGGCAAGTGCTATATAGGAGCTATTAAGTGACTAAGTTGGGATTTGAACCCTTGATGGTTGGGTATCAAAACCTATATTCTTTCTTCTATAAAATATTAAAGTAGAAAGTAGTGTTTCGTGGACTGTAAAGATGATTTTTGCTTGATTTTGATGATTTTTGATGGGCAAATTTTTTATTTTAATTGTTGAAATAATTGCTAATTAGTAAACCATTCAAGTAACACTTTAGATTTCCCAGGACTATCTGTTTTTAAAAAATACAATTGACCCTTTAACAACATAGGGGTTAAGGGCAGCAGCCCCGACACAGTTGAAAATTTGCATATAACTTTTTGCTCCACCAAAATTGATTATTCCTCAGCATCCACAGGGATTGGATCCAGGACTACCTGTGAACACTAGCATGCTCAGATGTTCTCGTTCCCCATGTAAATGGCATAGATTGATACACGCAGTCAGCCCACCGCATCTATAGACTCCTAACTGCAGATTGAAGACAGTACAGGCATTTATTGAAAAAAATCTGCATATATGTGGCCCAGTGCAGTTCCAACCCCTGTTGTTCAAGGGTCAGCTCAATTTAAATGTTAACTAGATAAATATACCACATGTAACTTTGTATTATTATATTTGAGTGATTTGTGTCTCCCGTGCTGCTTCTTTTAATTATTAGCTATTTTTTTCTATAGGTAGATAGTGATGAATTTAATATTTCCTTAATCAAGTCAAACGAAGAAAATAAAACCATAGAAATTAAAGATTTAAACATATTCACAAGGTACTCTGTGGTGATCACCGCATTCACGGGAAACGTCAGCGCTGCGCACACCGAGGGGAAGTCAAGTCCTGTGGTGACTGTCACGACTTTAGAGTCAGGTGAGGCATGTTTTCGTCATCGCTAAAACTTGGCCTAGTGAGGTATCTTTCTAAAAGGGTCTCACACCCCACCCTGCAAGGGATGTGTGTTACAAAAATTTTTTAAAGTATATAAACATAAAATCCAATGACTCTGATTGACAAAATCAGGGCTTTCTCTTTTTGAAGCAGAATGGAATTTTATGTAGATGGATCAATCCTTCTAAAGACAAAAACAAATTAGTTCATGCTAAACCCAATTGTACTTGTTTGCATTTATTTCAACATTAAATGTTTCAGAAATTGGTACTTTGCTGAAGAAATTATCTTTCCAATTGTCTATAGCCAATAATGCTTCACCTGAAACTCCATTTTAATTATTTCTGTCTCATGATTTAAATGTGCATTAAAGTGGTAATACCCTATTATTAAATAATTTGGATTTCAATATTAGAATTCAGGTCACATGTACCATATTGGTTTTCTTCACTACATGTTTTATTTATAATCTATTTGATAAATGTCAGAATCCATGCAGATTTCCTCAAGTTCCTATGAACAGGGTCTGAATGAATAATAACATTGTAACCAATAAGAGTTAAATCTGGAAAGTCAACTTCCCAGAGCTTGCTTGCCCCATCCTCCTTCAGACTCCTGATGTTCTTTGCCACCAGATATGTCTTTGGAAAGAGCACATGAAGGGATGTGTTGCTATAGTTTATTTGTTGCTCTCTGTCAGGTAAGTATAGGAGGTAAATGTACTCTCAGTTAGTCTTTTCATTGTTATCTACTGTGTTGTCTGCTGTTATGGTTCTAAATTAAAAGGTACATCCTGTTCTGTAAACCCTAAAATTCCACTTATTTCTTCTTTGCTGCACATGCATCCCCAGTACCTATTTTCTTTTCACACTTGTTGCACTTCTCCCTCATCATCCCTCCCTGTGAGGAAAGATGCTGCGGAACCTGTTCACATTCATGCCATAATGCAGAGATTGCAAATCTTAACGTGCTACTTCTGCCGAGGATATTGTAGTTTAATAAGTTTTTACTGGACATCTAAGAGTCAGATTCTAGATCTGAAACCAAATATATTTGCAGGACAGGAAGTTCTTTCCAGCATTTAGAGGATTCTTCCACTTATCTATCTTTTAAAAGTTGTGCTATTTTTGAGAAACATCTCTTGTAAAAACAAATACAGAATATTTCCCATATATCCTAAAAATATTTAATACCTAATGTTTAGAAAATGTGTTTTGAACAATTTAACCTTTATTTTAGCTGTGCATTTTTGCACTTAAAATGTGATATTTGGCACAATGACATGTTATCTGATTCTCTCTTTTTTCTCACTGTTATTTACTTATATTTTGCTTGCCAGAGGGGACTATCTCTAGAGATGTTGGGAAAAAAAAAGTTTGTACCTGAACTTCAAGCAGCCAGATATTAACAGCCCTCTTTATGGAAATTCTTTATATAGAATGGAAGAATATATCCATTTCAATTTGATCAAAATAGATATATTCATTTAATTAGTTATTTAAATAAAGAACACTAATTATGTAGTATGGCAGGAACTGGTTCATAAAATTTATATTTTATTATGAAGCATACTCATAAGGTAATTTTATCCTCATGTATATCATTTTCTTTCAAAATAATTTGTTGATACTTAGCTATTTATCAAATAAACTGAAATGTGTAGACTATATAAAGAACTTTTAAAACTCAACACCTAAAATATTCAGTTAGAAAATTGACAAAAGACATTTCACCAAATAGGAAATATTATTGGCAAATAAACTCATGATAATATAGATTTTTAATTTTATTACTTATTGGAAGAATGCAAATTAAAACCACAATGAAATATCACTCTGCATCTACTAAAACAGATAAAATAATAACTCTTAAAATAGTGAGAGTACCAGATGCTGGCAAAGATGCAGAAAAACTGGGTTTATCATACATTTTTAGTGGGAATATAAAAGGGTATAGTCACACTGGAAATAGTTTGGTGATCTTTTATAAAACCAGACACACACTTACCAATTACATTCTTGGGCATTTATCACAGAGAACTGAAAGCTTGTGTCCGTGCAAATATCTGCATGTGAATGTCAATAGCAGATTTATTAGTAATAACAAAAACACTGAAAACACCCCAAATGATTGTCTATGATTAAGCAAATTCTGGTACACCTGAATAAGGAAACACTACTCGGCAATAAAAAAGAAGGAACTATCGACCCATGCCACCACTCTGACGAACCTCATGGTCATTATGCCCTGTGTTTATCGAAATGACAAAACTCTTGGTGGTGGAGAGGTATGCAGGGCAAGTACGAGAAGATAGCAGGAGAAAATTCCCTTATGGGGATGGGTAGCTCTGTGTATTGTTTCTGCTGATGCTTTTAGGAATCTATACGTGGGATTAAATTGCATAGAACTATGTACAAGAAACATGAAAAAAACACTTAAATTTGAATATGGCCTGTAGTGCAGCATTGTACCAATGCCAGTTTCCAGGTTTAATATTATACTATAGTTGTATAAGATGTCACCACTGGGGAAACCTGGGCGGGGGGGAGTGTATGATTTTGTAAGTTCCTGTGAGTCTACATTACTTTTAATTAAATTCAAATAGTTAAGGAAATGTGTTCTGTATAAAAATCAGTGCATATAAAAGCTAAATAAATAAGCAAACAAACTGGATTGGCATTATGGTTCCTGCAACCTGAAGATGTCAGTGAATTTACAGAGCATCTGCCATTTCACTTGTTTCCATAATTCAAATGGTTTAAATGATCTGTGTAACACTCCTAATAAACAGAAATTTGAAGGGAATAAGTTTCATGTGGGGATCCAAAAGAACACTTTTTTTATAAAATGTAATTGCTAAATATTTCATTTTAGTCCCTAAGGATCCACCTAACAACATGACATTTCAGAAGATACCCGATGAAGTCACAAAATTTCAGTTAACATTCCTTCCTCCTTCTCAACCCAATGGAAATATCCAAGTCTATCAAGCTCTGGTTTACCGAGAAGATGATCCCACTGCCGTCCAGATTCACAACCTCAGTATTATCCAGAAAACTGACACATCCGTCATCGCAGTGCTCGAAGGGCTGAAAGGTGGCCATACATACAACATCAGTGTAAGCATTCCCAGCTTTTCATTATCGGCCTATTTTACAAAGTCTGTTGATAAAATTCAGCACTCAAAAATACTTCTGTTTATGTACATATTACATTTTTAATTCAATTTTTATTTATATTTAGATACTTGTTTTTTATATTATAAAGGAATTTTAGCATTTATTTTTTAACATATTATGGTACCAGAAATTCTTTTGACACTTTTTTATTGTTGCTCAAGTACATTTGTCTCCATTTCCCCCCCACCCCCACCCATATCACCTCCCACCCTAGAACCTACCCCCTTTTGGCTTTGTCCATGTGTCCTTTGTACATCTTCCTTGATGGCCCTTCCCCTGTTTTCCCCCATTGTCCCTTCCCCCACCCCACCCCCACCGGTTACTGTCAGTTTGTTCATTTCAATGTCTCTGGTTATATTTTGCTTGCTTGTTTGTCTTGTTGATTAGGTCACACTAAATTTTTCCTATCTTTTTGTGCGATTGTTCAAGACATGCCAGCAAAAAATAGATTTGGGAAATAAAATTATTGATTTCCCATTATAGTACAGCAAATTCTATGAAAAATGAGTAGATAATTAAAACATTTGTATGATTTTAGCAGAAATGCAGAAATACAAGAAAAGGAAATGTGTGTTATAAATGAAAGAGCAGTGGTATATAAAGAGATAGTTCTACCAACTGGAAAACTGTTAGTGTGATTATAAAGGGAAAATGGGAAAGCAAATTGCAAAGGCAAAGATCAGATATAACTATTTTCATGGTTGAAATTCACATGTAATTCACATAACTATTATTAAAAGCTAATAACATTTTATATCTTCATTCTAAATTATCCATTTGAGAAAGTAAACATGTATGTGAGTTCACATGCATATGTACAGACACTTACACAATTTGTTTCATCCTTTGATGATTTTTGTAGCATATCTTGCAATTTTCAAACATAATTATCTGATTCAGAAAATTGTCTTTTAAGACACATAGCATTCATCCTACACCTTGGCTTACTAATTCTCCTACCAACTCTTTATAATTATCAGAATACTATCATCAATGATTTGTGTGTGCATGTATGGGTACACACACATATATATCTCTTCCCTTGCCTAGTTTACATCTTATTATGTAATGTGTCCTGCAAGGATTCTAGTTGCACATGCCATTAAATAGATTACCACTGTGAAAGACCGGTGGGAGGGAGAGCGGTGGTGAAGAGAAGTGAACCATCTGATCAAACGCTGACATCGCTATTTTCTGTGTCTGGTCAGCGTCCTCAAATCTGTATCTTAGTTTCCTTACCTGAAAAAACAGTAATAAGAATAATAATTTATTTATAAGAATTTTGTGAGTATTAAAGATTTGTAGTTATGGTAAGCAATGAATGCTCTATCAGTTTTACCTATTGTGAATACAAGAAAAAATAGGAAATAAAGCACAACTAAATCCTAATTTAAAGGACAAGAAATAAGTTCTCTGATTGGCCACAAAGTGCAATTTACAGCATCCTCAACTCCTGAAAGTTTCTTAGAAATGTACAACTTTAGCACCTGTCCCCATCTGCTGAATCAAAATCTGCTTATCTTCACTGAACGGGGTTTCCAAGTTACTTCTTCCCATAATGCAGTCTGAGGAGCACTGCCCAACTTGTCCTTTATTAGAAACTTAAATGTTATGTGGTACCAAAAAGAAATAAAAATAATGAAGCACTGCATGAAATCATTTTTTTGTTGTTGTGGATACATTCTTAAGTTTACAAGCTCCAATAAATATTTTCTTTAGATATTTTTAACCACTTTTTGGGGCCTTGATTTATCTATCATAACTACCGCATCATATATATCATTACAATTTCAATTTAATCAAAGTATCTATAGTGTGGATGTGGGTCACTAATATATAAATTAAATCAATCAACATACTATATTCTGAATTTTGTTTATCGAGCACAATAAAACTGGCCAAGAACACAGTCTGTTTTATATAGCAATATAATGTGAATAAAAGAAGATCGTATGTCTACTGTTTCCTGACCACAGAGTTAATTGAAAGGATTCCCATCTGTGTAAATCACCCTCTGTGTATACAAACAGAAATGTTTTATGTGTATATGCTGCATTATGCAGGTTATAGCGTCAGATACTTTGGGGCAGGGGTGAAGAAGGGCATACAGGGCAACTTTCAGAGGGATGATTTAATACAGGAAAACTGGGAGGCTGAAGGAATAGGATTTCATCTCAGAGAAGGAAAAAAGAGGGTCTTGAATATGGATTTACAGAAAGTCAGTTCCCTAGCTACAGAGAGGAGGAACAGATGTTAGAGCAGAGGAAGAGAGGGCGTACAGGCAGTCTTTTCTTTTCCTCCAATGGGTTCCAGTTGAAAGCACAGTCCTTTCCTAGCCTCTGTGCTTTAGCTATTTGGGTCACGCAGCCTTTGTTCTCAGGGCTTAGTGACCTAAGATCAGTAGTTAGATCAGTAAGGTAAGATCATACTTAGTAACAACTTAGTAACATAAATAATAAGAATTACTTTATTGTTACTGTTCTTTCTCCACATATAATATGCACTTCAGTGAGTGTGAGAAAAATATAATTAATAAACTATATGCGGTTGTTTCTAAAAGTAGAATCATTTCATAATTACATAAAACCATAATCAGTTGGATGTACACAGAAGCAATAATTTGAAAATAGTAACAAGATGGTTCTTTGTTTTAGGTTTATGCAATCAATAGTGCTGGTGCAGGGCCGAAGGTTCAGATGAGAATAACCATGGATATTAAAGGTACGCACACGAACAGCCTTTCAAATACAAACGCTGTTGTCTTAATCGAATAGTAATTATAACTTGAATTTCGTATTAGAGTTAAGGGTGTAGTCACCTTAAGTGGTGCATGTGCATATAATAAGCATAT
>VMDR010032974.1:0-11516 GCA_007922815.1 Macrotus californicus
CTTTGGTTGCTTGTGCTTAGTATCATACTCAAGAAACTGTAACAGTGGTTGCAAAGACAACTATTTTTTCCTTCTAGGAGTTTTATAGTTGGTAAATAGAAGGTAATTATGAAAAGGGAGGGAGAAAAGCCTAATTGAAGCTCAAGATTTTTTGTAGGTGTATATACTTTAAGAAAATATACATAAGTAAGATGATATTGAGGAAATAGAGTCCATTAGGACTCCATGCCCAGGTACCCCTTAGAAAGTCTTCTTGTAGGACTAGGGGCTCTCACATGAGCTAGAGAAGCACACTGTTCTTACAGACATCCCTTCGTAATGAATGAGAATAGTAGAGAAATGAGGAAAAGTAATGAAAAGGGGGAATATGGCAAAGAATGAGAGAAAAGAGGGTATGAGAGCATGTTAATACATTGTGCTGGGGTAAAGTGAGAGAAGCTGGTACTCCTTTCCCTCATCCTTGTAGAAGTTGTTGGGGTGCATAGAGACCCCCCACATATGTGGCTGCCTTCAGATATCTCTGGACCAAAATTCTCCTGGTTGTTCTCAGAGAAAATTTCCAAATCGAATTGTCTCCAGTGTGATTTTGTCTCTGCACCTTCAAGTCAGTATTTAGCTTTCTGGGTTCTCTTAGTGATCCTGCTTTATAACTTTGATGGCCCCTTAAACAGTCTTAGTGTTTGTTGGTTGTTGATCTCACTGCAACTTCTTGCATCTGTTCAGTCTGGCTGGCAGTGTAGGTAGGGCTTCGTTTTGTTGAACACTAGTTTCTTATGATGATATTACATCTGCCATTCATAAAGCAATATATGTCAGTCCTCCAGGCTCTATGGCTTTTTGCCAGGTCAGGAACCCCAAGTTGCGCACATGCCAGCGGAGGTGCCTTGAAGTGGATCGTCTTCATGTTGGCCCCTGACCCAGGCTTTTGAGCACTCAGAAACTTTGGACAGATTGACCACATGGAATTTTGAACTCCATGTTCTATTGGAAATATACAGGTGATATCCTGTAGGCCCAAATGGGATGCTGTCATTTGAGCATCATAGCTGCGATGTGGGACATTACCATCTCCTGTTTCACAGTTGTGGTGACCTTTTCAAAAGTTATCTGTTGCCCTGGCCAGATGACTCAGTTGGTTGGAGTATCATCCTGAGGTTGTGGGTTTGATCCCGGGTCAGGGCACATGCCTGGGTTGTGGGTTTGATCTCTGTTTGGGATGTGTACAGGAGTCAACCGATCGATGTTTCTCTCTCACAATGATGTTTCTCTCTCCCTTTCTCTAAAATCAATAAACATATCCTTGGGTTTTAAAAAAAAGTTATCTGTTCATGTTTGCACAGCCCTTTTAAAGGACATATTACAGCTTTGTTTGATGTTATTGTCTTATTAACAATTGTTGGAGGGAAAGCAGAAACTTTTCCAAAAGATGGATTTTCTTCCAGAATAGGTCTTTTTTTTTTTAAAGGTTCTACTTATTTATTGTTAGAGAGAGGGGAAGGGACAGAGAAAGAGAGGGAGAGAAACATCAGTGTGTGGTTGCTTCTTGTGTGCCCCCTATTGGGGACCTGGTCCACAACCTAGGCATGTGCCCTGACTAGGAATTGGACCGGTGACCCTTTGGTTTGCAGGCCAGCACTCAATCCACTGAGCCACACCAGCCAGGGCCAGATTAGGTCTTTATCAATAATTCATTGAATATCTTTTGATGAGCATAAAAAGAAAATAACTGTAATTTCTTTCTGATTGTGTATGAAAACGGCCTTGGGGATCTGCTCTTCCCTCGTCTGACAGGAAATGTCCAGAAGGTCCCATAGCCAACTTTTAACTCTTAAGTAACCCTGCATCCTGTGGTCACTTCAAAGCAGTGAGAAGCCTAGAGTATTGTAACAATCAAACCTGTCCTGGCTACTGTAGTAAAGTTTACGTACCCTGGCATGGCAGTGTGAACAGAGGAAACCCTGAACTGAGGCTCTCACGGGCACATTTTGAACTTCCTAAAGAGACCTCACACTGCCGGCTCCTGTCTCATCAGGAGCCTTTCCTCTAGCTGGCCACTAAACTCCCTCTCACCCCGTAGTCTCTGTTAGGGTCATTGCTTCTCTGGGTGCTCTACCTTTGTGCTTTCCTTTTCAGACAGCCTGAGTACACTCACTTTCACAGGGCTCCCCTGTTGACTGTGGAAATCCCGGTCCCTCTCTGCATGTGGCAGAAGTGCAGTTCCCCTTCAATCCAGCCTTATTGTATCTTCCTGCCAGGCACTGTCAGCCCTCGATTCCTGACTTCATTTGCACGAGTCAGACATTAGTTCTGGTGTCCAGCTAACTGAAGAAGACAGGAGTCAAGCTTTCTCAAGCTCGTTTTCATCTGATTAAGGTCAAGAGGAAGTAATCCCTGTCTTGTGCTCATGAGTATGGAGAAAATCCATCATTATCACTTTCTCAGGGAGTACATGTTGACCTTGGAAACACAGACCTTTCCTCTGGAAGGCATGTCCACCCCTAGCTTCTCTTCCTGTGTGAGTTGTATACCAGTGCCTATCTCCCTTTATCTGAAGGGTGCATGGCTGCAGCTTCTGTCTGGACTTTAAACTCCCTAAATACCCAGGCTTTTGCTGTCCTCTCTTCTGTTGGAATTTTCTGTCTCTCCAGGTGCTTCTCTTGGGTGCTTTCCTTTTAAGACAATCTTAGTCCATTCACTTTTGCAGACTCCATATGTAGACCATGGAAAACACAGTCAGTTCTTTCAGTAGGCGTTAGAAGTACTGTTTGCTCCAAACCATTCCTTCTTGTACCTTCAGACCCAGCCAGTTCCTGCCCCAGGCTCTCAGCTTCATTGCAGTGAGTCACACACTGGTTCTGCTGTCTCTCTAACCCCAGGGGACATATGTCAAGTTTTCTGAAGCTGTTTGTCAGTTGCTTGAGGCGAGGGGGAAGTAAGGTTTGTCCCTCCTTTGTAAGGGTACAGAAAATGCCCAGCATTGTCCCCTTTTCAAGGTCTAAATGTAAACTTTGGAAAACACATTCCGGTCTTCTGCAGCTGGGGGAATTGTAATTCTTGCTCATGTCAACCGCCTTCTGTCTTTCTGGCAGGGGCAGTTTCAGCATCAGCTCATATTTCTATATGAGTCCAGGGAACATGAGTGAAGCTTTCCGAAGTGTTGCCCATGGGTCAGCTGGTCCAAACCCCATCCTCATGAGGCAGTTTCCTCATCCCCTGAGGGTCTATGGGGATTTAATCAGCAGAACAGAAAACCATTTAGCTGTAGCCTAGAAGTGGCTCCTCCACAAGGGCATATTCTATAGCTCACACTGAGGTCTTTAGTTCCTTATGGTTGCTTTGTCATCATTTTGGTATGTGGGACAAGGATGGGGGGGGGAGGAATGGGCCTTTTGCCTCATTCTTCATTTTACTCTTTTTAAGTGTTACAGTGTCAAAATGTAAAAGTTTTTTTCTGTTTTTAGTGTAATAATAATTTGAGCCCTGGCCTTGCATTCTCTGTGTAAGAAATGTGCTTACCCCATTTGCAAACAAAGGACTCAGAGGCGTGGAGTACAGCAAAAGCGACACATTTATTTATGATCTTGCAAGAATGGATGTCTGACCCTTAGCAGATAGTTTTATCCCTAACGCAATTGGTCCCTCCCCATTTCTCCATTGGCTGAATACTCTGGGGTTACAGTCTGGTGCGATTTTGTCTAATTCTAATTGGTTATCCTGCCGCTGCTGCCTTTGCTTCCTTATTGGAAATTCCTAACGAGTTTTTCCTCAAATAGTTGAGCTGCATATCCTGTTTATCAGTTCTCGGTGCCCTTTGTGGTTTTGAACTTACATATCTTCTGGGAAGTTTCCACTAGGCCTCAAGGTCTGAGAGTCACCTTACTTTGAGTTCCTCACATCTGTGTATGAGATGGCAAAATTGGTCTGCACTGTGTGGCCAACAAAAAGTTATGATGCCTTTTCATTAGACAAGAGGATACTTTGGCCAGTTTTGTGCCTAAGATAGATTCCCTAGCATCTGGTGGTATATACTGTAGTCTAGGTACACAAGAGGGTCAACACTAGGGGATTGTACATTCCATGTTCGAATGGATAAGGCACCAGGAATCTGTAGCATCTGGCTTGACCCAGGTTTATCAGTGGATGAGATGAGACTCTTGTGATCTGATAGCACAGCAAGAGCAGGTTAGGAGAGATCAAGGCTCCCTGGGATCAGCTGAGCAATGTGGGCCAAGTTATGAGAGGTATGACTCCCTGAGGTCTGGTGGCACACCCTTGTCTAAGGGTTGTGGGTGGGAACATACGGGTCTTTACCCTGTCCAACCTCCTCCAGGGTGTGTGGGCCAGTTTTAGGATTAAGGTAGGTTCTGTGGGATGTGACAGTGGATGTTGAAACAGTTTGGAGGATTAGGCAGCCAAGGGTAGGACTGAAATCACCTGTCCAAGTAATGCCTAATTATTGTACATTTTTTTGCGGCCCAGAGAATGGCTGGAAGTACATGCATATAGTTGCTTACTAGAGCTGCTTTCTCCCCCTGCATGTTCCCTTCCACCTTATTTCCTGGGCTCCCAACAGAGGAGAGTAGATGGTCTCCAGGAAGCTGGTGTTGGTGTCTGTGTAAAAATATCTGTGATCTGTTTCTGCAAAAGGTGTCTGAATGCAGCGGATAGAACTTTCAGTGAAAAGATAACAAGTTAAAGGTGATTTTGTTGTTGAAAAGCCTGCAAGCTGATTTATTGTATATTCTGTGTACTAATGTGTAACTGTAACCAAACAAAAAAATGGGTGTTTGGCTGTCTGTTGCCACAAAAGCCAAACTTGAGAAGCAGGTGCTGGTGCCAAAGGAAAGAGGTTTCATGAGGTGCTGCATGATCTGGGAGAATGGCAGACTCCTATCTCAAAGCCCATCTCCTCAGCAAGACCAAGACAAAAGCCAGTGTCAAGAGTTCCTGCTCCAATTTAATGTACAGTCCTTTGGAGCCTGTGGTGGCTGCTAAGCAGTCATACTTCCCATCTAGGTAGCTTAACTTGTTCCCAGCTGCTGTTCATTTCAGGCTCCCTCCTGGAGTGGAGCCCACACAGCCATGGGCCATGTGGCTGCTAGGGCTGCAGGGTCACATACTCTGGTGAGAGTGCGCAAATGTACTGGCCAGTGCATCACAAGGTGGACAAGAGAGAGAGAGCCTCCCTACTGGGGCCATGAGCCATGTGGCTCATGGAAGGGACAAGTGAGGATACCAGGCCAGTGCAGGTCATGAGCAAGAGAGCCATGAGCCAGAATGAGCCATGAGCCAGAGAGAGTGCCTCTTTGTTCTGCTGGGATTATATTAGCTTGGGTGTGGGATGGTCCAGGTGCTTTTTCAAAATGAACATTCAGCCTCCCAAACTTTGGTGTGCTTTGTGTGGGTCCACCTCCCAACCAATTTCTTCTTTCCCCAGGCTAGATAGACAGGCCTCTTTGGTCTAGCACCCCCCCTGCACCATTTTGACGTCTGTGGCACATGTACCTGCTTTCCCCTGGTCCCACCCCAACTGTTACCAGAATGGGAGGAAAGGCTGTTTTTTTCCTCTATCCAAATATCTTGCTGGCTTTTCATGCTCAGGCCCTATCTCTAGCTTTCTGTGCTCAGAGTAATCTCCTCCTGCCCTTACCTTGTCCAATGGGAGAGACTCCCCACTGCTCCAAATGACTGTCTACAGTAACAGCTTTATTTCAGCATTTTCTGCTAACCTTTTTCTTCTTGCTCTTATTTAGCTCATAATTTAGCTTCCACTTTATTTTGCTTTATTTCTTCACTTTTTTTTGCAAGTAATCTTCCTTGAAAAGTACAAACAGAGCTATGTCTTTGTACTTTTGTCCAGGGATCTCTGCAAAGTTTTTAGCAGATTTAATATGGTCAAACACAGCAAATATTGATCCCTTAAATGCTTTGGGTAATGTTCTTCTCATCTGAATATTTAGTACTTGACCTTTATCTTCTAACCATTCTTTTATGTCATCATTTTACTGACTGAAAATGTGGTTCAGTTGCCCTCTGCCACCCATATAGGCAAATTCTGGAGGCAGAGGTTTGGTGAGGAAAGGAAAGATATCTTTTATTCAAAAGCTGCATAATCTGGGAGGGTGACAGGTTCCTGCCTCAAAGCCCATCCCCTCCACCCAGCCACCCTACACCAGTCTGGTCCAAGGCTTTGCCCAGACTTACTTCTCCCATTTAAAAATACCATTCTTCAGGAACCACAGGTGGCCACTGCATGATCATCCAGGTGGCTTGGCTTGTTCTAGGTTGCAGTCTGGCTTTAGGCTCCTTCCTGGGGACCTGTGTATAGGGCTGGTGCCACCATTGGCTACATGGCTTCCAGGGCCCACCGGTCCTACAGAGCACTGACCCTCACATCCATGTAGTGGGTCCAAGAGAGAGCGTGTCTCTCCTTTCCCTTGGTTTATATAAGCTACCCCCATGGACTGGGCTAGGTGCTCAAACTTCCATGTACTTTAGGAGGGTCTGCCCACCCCCCCAACAAATCCTCTGTTTTCCCAGGCTAGACTGATGGGGCTTTGCAGAACCGGAAGAGAGTAGGAAGGCTTTTCCCTTAGCCAGTCACCCTCGTTAGCCTTGCGCATGCACAACTCAACCGCTCTGCGTCATCCTGGTTGCTGGGGTGACACGTGCAAGTTCCGCTAAAACCCCTCCCCTATTTCCAGGGGTATGTGTCTCCCTTCTCCCGTTATACCATAGCACCACAGGACCTGGTTGGGGCAGATGAGGGACTGAGGTGGGTGCTGGTGGAGGAAGCCAGGAGGGGTCTCCAGGGCACACTGGCTACTGAGTGCTTGTACCCCACTGTGTGTTCCTCATATAGCTCAGTAGTCACAGTTCCCATAGTAGGGTGACCACTGGCCCTGGTTCTGATGATACTAGTTCCACTCTGGACATACTGCTGATACTGGTTATAGCTGGTCTGAGGGTAGGTCTGTGTGGTGAGGGGTGGTGGTGAGGTGTAGGGGCTGGAGTATAGCTCACCATAGTTCCCATAGTTGTAGGCAGGTAGAGGTGGAGGTGGTGGGGCTGTGTAGTCCTGACTGTGACCTCCTGGGTTGTAAGGTGATTGGTGCTGTAGCTGCTGACAGTGGAGGTGCTGGTACTGGTACTCGAGTCAGGGATTCTGCTGTTCTTGCTGTAGCTGCTTACCCTGGTGGCTTCTGAGCAGGGCTACAAGTGGGCCGTGGTGGTGGCTGTGGTGATGATTGCTGCTGGGGAGTCCAGTTGTAGCTCCTTGGTTATTGGAGTTGTTATCCCGGCTATTGTTACCCTAATGGTTCTGGTTGTAGCCATCATCTCCGCTGTGGTTGAAACCATTTCAGTAGTTGCCTCCTCCACCACTGCTTCCCCCTTGGTCCTGGAAGCCTCCTTGATTGCCCATGGTGGTGGAACCTTGCTTGTTGTAGTACTGGAAACCACCGCTACCCCTGCAGCCCCAGAAGCCACTGCTGCCTGGGTTGTCAAAGTGCTTTTCAAGGGGTGGCTCAGTCTTGCAACCTTCCTTGTTGTATTGCCTGCTTCCTCCTGCTGCAGCTCAACAAACAGCATTTCATCCAGGAAGTCCCCAGCGTCTGGCAATGTGAAATTGGCTTTCATTTCCGAGATCACGTGTTCAGTTTGCTTCTTTGTCAGTTTGCTTTATTGTTCAGTCTTTTAGGTCCTCATCAGTGGGACAGATAATAGTAGCTTGGTGCTGGAAGCCTTCAGATAGTCTCTGAGCTGACCCATAAACATTTGTCTGGTCTAGATATAGTTGCATTTCTTGCAGGTGATGAGGCTATTGAGGCACTGGGTGGCCTGCTAGATAGATCAGGACATCCCAGTGACTGGCATAGTTCCACTGCTGGTGTAGGCCCATCATTCACATCTTATCCATGATGGCACTGGTACCCAGGATGTTGTACTTCTTGGGGGGATTGGAAGTTGCATGTTCGATGGCCCATGTGGTCTTAACTGGCAGTGGACAGGCCCACCATCATTAGAATCTTATTATACCTTGGTCTTTGGTACGACAGTGCCTCAGCTCCACTCCCTCAGGGGAAGATGCTGGATAAAGGTAAAGCCAAGAAGGACAGAACAGTAGGGCTCTGCCATCTGCCCGAAGTTGAACTCCACTGCACGATTCTTTACGAGGACGTGAGGGGAGAGGACCTGTGTCCCCCCAAGACTTCCTACTGAATTTAGAAAGCAATGCCCATTTACTTCCCATTCTTGGTGAAGGAAAGTTCCATATCATTTCCATATTTGAAGTCCACAAAGCTGCCAATCACATTGTAACTGAAGAACAATAAAAACCCATGGAGATTTGGCTGCCTACCACCACCAAAAGCCAAACTCATGAGGCAGATCCTGGTGCAAAAGGAAAGGGGTTTTATTCAGGTGCTGCATGACCTGGGAGAATGGAGGACTCTTGTCACAGAAGCCATCTCTCTTTCTGCCATGGAACAGTCCAACCATGTCCTCAGCAAGACCAAGGCAAAAGCCAGTGTCCAGAGTTCCTGCTCCATTTTAAAGTACAGTCCTTTGGAGTCTGCAAGCGGCTGCTAAGCCATCTTGGTCCCTATCCAGGTACCTTAGTTTGTTACCGGCTGCTGTCCATTTCAACTCTTTCCTGGACCCTGTGTGTGGAGTCCACACAGTCATGGGCCATGTGGCTCCCTGAGCCTCGTGGTTGCATTCTCCTGGGTGAGTATGCAAATGCAGCAGTGAATGCATCATCATATGGGCAAGAGAGAGTGAGAGGCTTCCTCCTGGAGGCCTTGGGCCATGTGGCTGCTAAGACCGTGTGGCCCATGGAGAGAACAGGCCAGTATACCATGCAAGTCCAGGTCACGAGCCAGAGTGAACCACAAGCAAGAGAGTGTTTCTTTGTTCCCCTGGGATTATATTAGCTTGGATGTGGGATGGGCTAGGTGCTTTCTCAAAATGACTAATCAACTTCCCAGATTTTCACATGCTTTGGGTGGGTCCCTCTCCTAACCAATCCCTTCTTTCCCCAGGCTAGACTGACAGACCTCTTTGGTCTAGCACCTTCTCCTGCACCATTTTGACTTCTATGGTGCATGTGTCCGCCCTCTTCTGGTCCCACCCCCAATCTGGTACCAGAGGGCTTTTTTCTCTATCCAATTATCTTGCTAGCTTTTCGCGCTCAGGCCCTATCCATCGATATTTTTAGCTTTCTGGGTGTTCAGTGTAAGAGCCTCCTCCTGCCACAGTCTTGGCCAATGGGGGAGACCCCCTGGCGCTCCAGACAGACTGTCCACCAGTAACAACATTGTTCTCTACAAACTTGTCTCTGTAGTTTTCAAACCACCTAATGGCAAACTTCTTCCCAGTGCCTCCATAGCCATAGGAGAAAGGCTCTTCATGAGTTGGGTGCTGCAGGAGTCAAGGGACCAGCCAACACTGACTCCATAGCTGGCATGGGCTCCTGATCACAGGTGTGCGAAGCTCTCGATTGTAAATGGGTAGCCACTACTGTGGTCTCGGGCCACCTTAAAGTGGAGGTCACAGTTACTTATGTCAGCGGCAAGATGGGTGTTGTCATCTTCTCATCCTCTTCAGCAGGAGGCTGAGGGCAGCCCCTCTATATTCTTGGTGCTCAAAAAGTTTCCCCATCTTTGGTTTTCTTCATAAGGTCTCTTGTTTTCTGCCTGGTTTGAGTTGAGATGCTTGAGGCAGGAGGAAGCTGATGGGTGCTTCTTGCTTCATCTCTGTCTTCACTTCCACTGGGCAGTAGGCCTGCTGCTGCTTCATTTCCAAAGGTCTCCTCTCATAGCCTGACTCGTTCTCTTGTTTGATGACTTGGGTCTCATAGAATCGGTCTGCCTGATAATGTTGTCCATGACATTTTGTCATTGTTGAGCCCAGGTTGCCCCAGTTCATTGTTGGCCTCAAGCTCCCACTTGTCATGGGCTCCTTGGCCTCCAGCACCACCTGCAGCTACTCAGCAACTCAGCCTTGAGGCCATGTGTGTCCAGGCCACAGACTGTAGCTGCTCGTGAGGTTGTTTACCTTCAGATGGTGCACATCCATGGCCAGAGCCCCTGGCGTGGCCCCGAGCTTGGCAAGGCCTCCCAGGGCTCTGCCCCCCTTAAAGCTTTCCTGTCAGGAGGTCAAGGGGAAAGGGGTGCCCACTCCAATGGCAGTGGCAACTCAAAATGGCCAAAACAGCCACTGCCACTGCCTCCCGCTCCCCCATGGTTCTCTACTTATTTTCAATTTCTCTGTTTTATGCAGGTAGATCTTCTATCGGTTCCTGGTTGGCCACTTCAGCCTGTTATCCCTTTGTTCCCTTTTTTCCTTTTGTTTGCACTTATTTCTCTGAAGATTTATTTTTTCTTGCTGCCTTTTTTGGCTTCATTTCCACTTTTGCAGGAGCAAGTTTAGCTGACAGTCTCGCTGATCTCTTGAGCTCCTCCTACGCTGCTGCAGGCCCTGAGCACCAAAAGCCTTTGCAAAGCTGGGCTGCCTGGCTGCTGCCACTTGGCCCCTATACCAGACACTTTTATTTGAGTAGCAGCACTAACCAGTGGGCATTGTTTGTGCTTTTAAAAAGCAAATTTTAGGGGCATTATCAGTAATTTATTGGAATATTATATAATTATAAAATTGCAACATGTTTTTTATGAAAGAAAAATACAGACTGCTATGAGGGCCCATAACAAGAACACAGGATTTATTTGTACACTGGGGTCCGAGTGGGTGAGTGAGTTGTCAGAAATCACTTTCCTAAGAGGGTAATATTTTTCTCATTTTATTTTTAAAATTTTTAAAATCTATTATAGTTGTCCCATTTTTTTCTCTCCTTTATTCCCTTCCGTTCTGCACCCCCCTTCCACCAGCATTCCCTCCCTTAGTTCATGTCCATGGGTCACACATATAAGTTCTTTGGCTTTTCCATTTCCTATACTATTCTTAACCTCCCCCTGTCTATTTTGTACCTACCATTTATGCTTCTTATTCCCTGTACCTTTTCCTCCATTCTCCCCCTTCCCTTCCCCACCAATAACCCTCCATGTGATCTCCATTTCTGTGATTCTGTTCCTACTCCAGTTGTTTGCTTAGTTTGTTTTTGTTTTTAGTTGTATTTTTGTTTTTGGTTCAGTTGTTGATAGTTGTGAATTTGTTGTCATATTACTGTTCATAGTTGTGATCTTCTTCTATTTCTTAGATAAATCCCTTTAACATTTCATATAATAAGGGCTTAGTGATGATGGACTCCTTAAACTTGACCTTATCTGGGAAGTACTTTATCTGTCCTTTCATTCTAAATGATAGCTTTGCTGGATAGAGTAATCTTGGATGTAGGTCCTTGTCTTTCATGACTTTGAATATTTCTTGCCAGTCCCTTTTAGCCTGAATAGTTTCTTTTGAGAAATCGGCTGACAGCCTTATGGGCACTCCTTTGTAGGTTACCGTCTCCTTTTCTCTTGCTGCTTTTAAGATTCTCTCTTTATCTTTCATCTTGGGTA
>VMDR010032975.1:0-11516 GCA_007922815.1 Macrotus californicus
TATTGACTAACTTTTACTTGGCTAACTGCTGTTTTGGGCTTTGCATGAAGAATCATAAATTTATATGCTGAGAACCAGCTAGAAATTTCAACTACTAAACAATCAATAAATATCCAATAAACCAAGCCATATCACTTAAAGAAATGGCTGAAGTTACCCTGAAACTGAGATAGGAGTTGGTAGAATTGCTTAATAAAACCAAAGAAGGCACATTTTGATCATTTTCTTTTCCAATGAAACATTGACTATATATTGCTTTTTAAATCCAATCAGCAACAGTTTTTGTGCCATTGCACAGTGAATTTGGTCTTTTGACAAAAATACTACAGCTTGTTTAAAATCTTCTTGAGTTACCTTGGTAAAATTGCATTCAGAATTGCTTAAAAGCACAAAGCGGCAGATTTAAGAAATAATACGGCCCAGGTTGGGAGTATGCTAAATATGGCAGGCTCAATTTAGTAAAAAATAGAGTCTCTAATGAAAATCAGAGATAGCAGAAATAACTTAACTGAAAGCAGACAGTTGCCATAGTAACAAGATACATCCACCCTTGGGTTGATTGAAAGGACATATCTCAGAACTAACACAGGCTACAAGGGATAGCTACCTTCGGGAATCTTGCTTTTCTGCAACTTCTCTGTCCTGTTGAAAGGTGGGGAAACCGTATGTCAGGGTGGGCATGAAGATGCGACAGGTGAGGAAATTCTTAGGCCCAGCTAATATTAGCAGAAGATGACTCAGAAACTTTGTGGTCCAATCAATGGGGCAAATACTTAGTCAAAATATAAAAATTGAGCTAAGATGGAAAATAGATTTCATCTTGAGTTGCATTCACAACTGATTCAGCTCTGAATGGCTGAAGTGCTGTTACAACCAGCTACCCTGGACTCAGAGTTAAAAAAATGCAGTGAAGAGACAGCTCACCAGTTCTGAGAGACAAAGTTGTAAGCATTCCTGTTTTCTGCTTTTGGAACATGAACCAGCAAGGCACTCAAGGATCAAAAGGTTTATTCAGTTCCAACAAATGGCAAAGCAGAAGTAATGCTGTATGTAAGTTTGTAAAACCTCAACCAACTTAGTATAATCTATAACCAGTGCTTCTAACCTGGACTTATTCATAATCAAGTACCAGCAAACAAAAAAATTCTGATTTTTGTAGAAAGGGAAAAAGCACACAAAATCAGCTAACTTGGACTATCCTAATGTGTTAGCTATAAAACCAATTGCTCCTATTTTGAGTGTATACCTGTGAAAAATTAAAAAAATTCCTCTTTGTGTTATCTATCATAAATACATTTAGTAAGTTATAATATTTTTAATTGTTTAATATGATTGGAAACTTGACTTTTTTCTAAATCTGCTCATCAGAAGACAGAAAGGCCCAAAACAAGTAAATGAGTAAACTACATTTCACTAAAAAAAAAAATTACATTTTCCAGAAGAATTTTAGACTCTGGAGAGACTGGACATACTGTATGCTTTTTTAAGGATATTCTGTAGCAAGCATATTTGTATTGATTAACAACTAAGAAAAATATTTATTTGGAAAAATAGAATAATAATGGTTTTCAAATATTGTTACATCTTTCCTTCTATAAAAAAATAATATATGTAAACTATGAGATATAAAACCGATGAAAGGAGAACTACCTTAGTTGAGTCAGAAATGGAGAAGTGGGTACCTCAAATGCTCAGGCTCTTCACCACCATCATCCTACCCCACCTTGCAGCAGCCTCTCAGTAGGCTTCGTGGTTGGTATCCCTCGTGATAAGAATCATTGAGAACCAGTTTACGTATGAGTTATGGCAAATTTTTCTCTATACAGAGGTCAAAATTTATTCATAAAAATGGCTTTTATTCTTATCTGTTTAAACTTTAGTCATCTTCAAAATACTCTCCACTTAATGCAATACACCCAGCCAGATGTTTTTTTCCACTGTTCAAAACAGTTTTTGAACTTGTCAATTTTGATGTCTTTTTGTGCTTCTGCTGTTTTTTGTTTCACCTCTTCCACATCGGCAAAACGTTTCCCTTTAAAGATTTCTTTCAATCTGTTAATGGAGTTAAAGTGTGCTAAGGTCCTTGTACCATCACAAAAAAAGTAATCATAATAGTAAATTACATTACTTTGAAAATTTAAGGATGCATGCTTTAATCTCTAGTTCAATTACTAATAGAATTGTAAAAAAAAGTATGAGATAAAAAGAAAAAAATAAATGATTTGGAATTTAAAAAAAAAAGATTTCTTTCATCCAGGGAAACCAAAATAAGTTGCTCAGGGTGAGATTGGGTAGATAGGGAGGGTGGGGCACAGGGGTCATGCCATTTTTCCTCAAAAACTGCTGAACACTCAGCCGGTGTGGGCAGGTGCATGAAAAGATCAAACATGTTGAAAGAGTCTTCAGAAAAAAAATCACTGAAGCCAAACGCAGCCCCTCACAACAATGCCAGCTGGCCCACTGATGTAGATGGGATCCTAGAGCACTCACCTAGCTAGGGAAGCCTGTACTATAAGGGGACTACACTCCAGAAGATAATTCCAGGGTTTTTGGGTCCCCTCCTCATATAATAACTGGGGAAATTAAATTCAATAATGACTTCTTTTTAACTTCAAAACAGACAAGAATTAAGAATAAACACACCAAAAATAGGCCTCTGGTAGATCATACATGGACATTAACACAATTCAAAGTAGGAAGACTCACTAAAAGGCTAAAAAATTAATACAAGGAAGAAGTGATTGTGATCTAAATCATAATAATGGCAATGCTGGGTGAGATTGAGGAGAGATAGGAGCATGGACAAGTACAAAAAATATTTGGATATAGGATTTAGAGCAGGGGTGTCAAACTCATTTTCACTGGGAGCCACATCAGCCTCACAATTGCCTTCAAAGGGCTGAATGTAATTTCAACTCCTTAACAGGTAAAGAGCAGTTTCATTTATACAGCCCTAAAATTATTAGGCCCTTTGAAGTCAACCTCGAGGCTGATGTGGCCCCCGGTGAAAATGAGTTCCCCACCCTTGATATTAGAGGATTAAAGGGTTGGAGAGCTTTACTGGCTGTGGGAAACAAAAGACAGAGGACAAAACAAAGAAGACTGGATTTTTTGACTTGGCAGTGGGGCCAGAGTGATACTATTCACAGTACAGTAAAGTCAGGCAGAGTTATTTCAGTTGACACATACTGTATTGGGGGTACCTGAGACCTTTAAGTGGAGATGTTGATTAGACAGAATTACAGGGTTACAAATCAGGAAAGAGCTGGACTGTTCTATGTCTATATCTAAATCGAATCAAGAAAAGAAACAAGTGAGAAAAATAGAACCAGAAATATGGAAACAAAGAGCAAACTGACAGTCCCCAGAGGGGAGGTGGGAGGGGGATAACAGAAGAAAGAAGGGGAAAGGTCCTCAAGGAACGTGGATAAGGAACCCAGGGACAAGGGCAGCCATGGGGGCAGGGCTGAATGGGGGAGGTGAGAGTGGGGAGGGCAGATAGAGTAATGAGGGGAAAATGAGGACAACTGTAATTGAACAATAATAAAAAATAAATCTATATCTACCTATATACACTGTATATCGCTCATTGGGTCCATGAAAATTGATGAGATCAAGCTGAATGTGAAGAGTGAAACTGAAAAAGGAAGAAAGGGAGAGAAAAGGAGAGGGAGATGAAAGAAGATTTGCAGAAGAACATTAAGTGAAAAGCATAGGGACAGAAGATCATTCAGAAGAATAAAATAATGATCACATAATATTTTCCTCCAGAGCTATTTTTTCTCCACTGAATATCCTTTAACAACTTCAGCTTTGCCCTGGGCTCAGTGGATTGAGCACTGGTCTGTGAACCGAAGGGTCGCTGGTTCTATTCCTAGTCGGAGCACATGCCTGGGTTGTGGACCAGGTCCCCCTAGTACAGGATGCGAGAGAGGCAACCACACATTGATGTTTCTCTCCCTCTCTCTCTCCCATCCTTCCCCTCTGTTTAAAAATAAATAAATAAAATCTTTAAAAAATAAATAAAAACTTCAACTTTACTACTAAACATTAAAAATCCAAACAGCATAGCCATAGTATTTACCTGTGTGACCATCGGGAACAACAACAACAAACAATTAGAGCCTGCAGTTTAGTTTTCTGGAAAGCTAGGGTTATAGCTCCCTTTGTAGATATTCTAGATTGGGAAATAATTTAGCCCTGTTTTGATTGGCAAATGAGATAGGAAATATTATTACACATTGATTTGTGTTCTTAAGTTGTAACTCAAAAGTTGTAATTGCTATGATAGAATAGAATCACATAATGACCTTTGATTAATTTATAAAAATAATTTAAAATTAGAAAAACTAACCTCAACAATATCTGTTTGCCAAGAAACAACTTTTTCTTGGAAAAGAATCTGGCAGTAAATAAATTAAAAGTTGAATTCTATATATCAAAACAATTCTATATGGCCAAAGTTATAATTAGAGGAAAATTGATGACTGTTCACAGAGGCTTAAAGGGCAGTGAGAAAGCAAATAAATATCAAATACAGGATTGTAGAAATAATATTTACAAGGTAGAATGAAAAGAAAATGCAAAACACTCATGAAGTTTAAATTCTGTTAAAATTGTTTTAAGTAAAATGGGCCATAAGTGTTTCAGGGATAGGGGCTTCCTACAGCTCCCCAGAATAGTCCTTCCCAACCATCTGCCTCACATTCTCGAAACTTATTCAAATGATTTCTGTGCAGGGAATATGAATATTCGGTACTATCAATCTTATAGATTATAAATCTAAGGTTAATAGACATAAAAGTTGCACAAGAAAACAACACAGCAAGAATTTGCACATTGATGTGTTAGGTACAAAAGCTGTGGTCTTTTCACTTATGATGATGGTCTTCATCCAACATTTTGCTAAAATAAAAAAATCTCTAGCACACCCCTGCTTACTATTCTCTAATTCATTATTTACTTTTTTGTTTTTGTTGTGGCATTATTTATTAGTTTTTAGGATCAGGAAGGGCAAGTAAAAAATATTCAGCAGAACTGCTCATTGCGAGGCTGTTGAATGACTCATGCATTTATGATGGGATGTCAGAGCGTCCACCAAGGGCCACCTCTCCCATGGTTCAGAAATAATCTAGCATTAGAAGCTCCTTGCATTCACTGTGCTTTAGTTTACATAGTGTAATGGGTTTACTGATCATACTCTCATTGGCACAGAGTTGCTGTAATAGCTCCTCATTTTCAAACGTAGCTTAAAGGTTCCTTTTAAATTTGGCTGCATACTTTTCACTTAACTTCTATACCTGTGTTTCTCGTTCAATTTCCATAACTAACTTACAGTTTTCTCTGTTGGGTAATGTTTTTGGTTTTTAGTTTTACTGACTTTTATTTATAAATTGTAATGTTTTTTTCTCTTTTGTCACATACATTTTTTTAATCCAAAACCAAACAAATATTTCAAGAGATAATTTTTCTACAAGTCACTTTTTTGGGTAACTGGAATAAGGAATGTTGACAGAAAATGTGCTCTACAAGACACACCATTTAAATGAGATATTGTCACTGATTAGTGGTATCTCTAGTGTCCTGTCTCTTGAGATATAGCAAATATCAGCAGATTAATACATATATTTTCTCTTTGTTGAAATTATACATATATATATATACATATATATATATATATCTGTACATTGTACCTTCTAACATATAGGATATCACAATATTTTGCAGATGAATAAATTGAGACTCAGAAATCCTATGTATACTACCCAAGATCATCAGCTAAAAAATGACAAAATGACAATTCCAGCCAGATTTACTGGCTCCGTAGTTTTCATGTGCTTCAGTGTATAAATATTTAAGGTGCATGTACACAGACTGTTACAATCTCACTTTTAGAGGTTAACATATTAGTAAGTCTTCCATTTTTATGTGTTAAGAATGTCCCAATTATTTGTAAAAACAAGAAAAAATGGAGTAACTGCTGTTGGAAAGAAAAATAGCAGGTACATATTTACCTTATCAGTCCTTTATAAGAAAATAATTGCACAGCACAGAGAGATATAATAGGTCACCTCACAAAAGGACAGCATTTACAAGAGACCATGGCATGATAAGAACAGTGATATTATGAGCTTGCGGACTGTTGTCATCCATCATATTGGGAATACAAATAAGGGTTAGTTCTGGAAAAAAGGTATGTGTAGGCAAAGCTGGGTTTACATTATAAGGGCTTCCTGAAGCTTTTCATTGGGCTTTTCTCTGGAAGTATTTTTTTCTCATCAAAAGCAATGAAACGAAAAACTCAGCATCAGTAGGGCAAGTGGAAATGACTCAGGTCTAGCAACAGAGGGCAGACATCATTTCTGCAATCAAATAAAAATCTCATGAGCATCATGAAAGTAACTACAGCCGCTGCCTTTGAATACTGCCAAAGAGACACACTCTCTTTGAACAGCCCCTTCCACTGCCGGCTCCCGAATCCCAGTGGAGCACTATCGTCATGCCATTCCACTTACATTTTATTGTTTTACTCATAGCCACATTTTACTCAGACTAGTGAAGCTTCCATGGAAATTAAGTGCCATGTGTTCACATCAGATTTTCACCAACAGCTGCATCCTGTGTGAAATGATTTAGTTGAAGAAGGGTCTGACCCAGGTCTCACTGAAACCATCCCCTCCTCAGTCACCTAAACGCCACTACCCTAAAAGACAAAAACATCTCAGCTTTCCATACTTAAAAGAAAATTAATTCTAACCTGTAGTCACTAGCCATAAGAAGTGTTTACAAGTAACAGTTAAAAATATATCATAAATGACAATTAGGAAGTTGTACTTACCAAGGAAAATATTAAATCTTGTGTTTCCCGTGTGTATTCACTGCTACTGCTTCAATGAGAACTAATACTTAGCGGGGGAAGCCCTGAATTGTATTGTTTTAATCAGGGGCCCAGAAAATTTAAACATTAAAGTTTAGCCCAATTTTCTAAATTGTGTTTATAAAATGGAGTCATAGTTTTCACTTATATGTACATTAACTTTGTGACTTATTTCTCCAAACTTATAGAGTAAGTAACAGAAACACAAAGGGGAAAATTAAGTTTTCCAAGATCAAACTAAGTGGTAAATTCTATATTCAATTCTAGTCACTCTGACCCCAAACTCATTATTTTCCATGAACAATTTCACCATTGAAAACTAATATTAGGCCAAAATAGACCTGCACTTTGTTCAGTGTACCATACAATGGATAAATAAAGTAGTTTAGTTTTGGCTGGGAATCCTGGTTACTTTCTTTAAAAACTGACTTAGTACTAACTGATATTCTATTTATTGGATCATTGGTCAGGTGGGTAGTGATTATTCAATTTTCCCTCCTAAGTATGTTTGGCTTGGGATATGAGGTAATAGATAAGTGTTATAGGAATCTCAGCGGGGTGATAAAATGCTTCAGAAATGATGTTGGAACATCCCAAGGTAGAGTCAGGAAAAATGGAATAAGTACAGTTGAGGAAAGAACAGAAATCCAGGTGTGGAGACAAGCCAAAACACCAAAACAAATGCTCTGTATCTGATGGGGGAAACCAAATGCCAGATTATGTGATGGAAAACAGATACAAAACTTAATAAACAACAATGAGCTGCCACTCTGTGACTATTAGAATGGTTATAAAATTCAGAAGACTAACAAAAACAAATTCTGACCAGGATGTGGAGCAAGAGGAACTCTAATTCATTGTTTATGAAAATGAAAAATGGTAAAGACATTTTGGAAGTTTGGTGGTTTCCTTACAAAACTCAGTATATGCTTACCATAGCAATCCATTAAGCATGCTTTTTGGTATCTAAGGAGTTGAAAATTTATGTCCACACAAAATCCCTCACATGGATGCTTCTATAGCAGTTTTATTCTTGATCGCCAAAATTTGGAAGCAACCAATATGTGCTGCAGTAGGTGAATGGATAAATGAACTGTGATACACACAGACAATAAAATATTATTCATCACTAGAAAGAAATGAGCTATCAAACTATGAAAAGACATGGAGGAAACTTAAACACACATTACTAAGTGAGGGAAAACCATCTGAAAAGGTTACAGAGTATGATTCCAACTCTATGACATTCTGGAAAAAACAAAACCTTGGAGTTGTAAAAAGGCCAATTTTTGCCAGAGGTTGAGGAGAGGGAGGGCTAAAGAGACAGAGCCCAGAGAAGTTTTAGGGCAATAAAAATCTTCTACACCATGCCATAATGATGGATACATGTCAGTTTTAAATATATTTGCCCAAACTTGCAGAATGTACACCACCAAGAGTGAACTACAATGTCCACTGTGGACTGTGGGTGGTGGTGATGTGTCAGTGTAGGCTCATCATTTGTAACAAAGGTACCACTCTGGGGGGTGTCGATAATGGGGGAGACTATGTATGTGTGGAAGCAGGAGGTATTCGGAAAATGTCCATACCTCCCACTCAATTTTGCTGTGAACCTAATACTGCTTTAAAAAGGAAAGTCTAATTTGGAAAAAACACAACAACCATAAATAAATTTGGGTAGGATACTTCCTGTGGCATGGTGTAGTTGCAGGGACATTTTCTGGGGCACTCTAGATCTGGTCTTTAAGTAGAATGAGGACTAGTAGTGCTCCAAATTCACTTGTTCAGTTCACAGATATAACATCCCTTTTAAGTAGTCTAGGGTAATATTCTTTTTTCCCCAGATTTTTTCCTCGAACTATAAGAAAAAGTTTCTTTAGAATCACAGAGGTAGAAAAAATGAGCCACCTAGGCTCAGTGGACTCAGGAAACAAGTTACAGAGGCAAAAGAAGGGCTCTTAGAACTTAAGAGAAAGAAAGCAAGGATATATGTGCCCAGAGGAAGGAGAAGAAGAAATGCTTGGCTGTGCTCCAGAGAGGGTGTGGGCAGGAGAGTGAAGTGGTTGGGGGAAAGGCCAAGGAGAGAGAGAGACTGAGACTGCACTGACTTCTTTGTATTTAGGGGTTTTACTTGGAAGTCTCAGGGGAAGATCTTAATAGAATATTCATCAACCTTCTAAGTATGTGTGTCCCCTCAGGGTCATGGTCTCCACTGATTGGTCGATGCCAGAGCAAGGAGATACTTGTCATCACAACTGGTCCTGATGTCAGCTATGGGGTCCCTCTGCCTGACCTGGCTGCTTTTCTAGGCCTGGAGCTGAAACACAGCTGAGGCCTAGATGTTATCTCTAGGGCTTAATGATTAAGAGTGGTCCTGCAAGGATTTGTATGGGAGTCATATGAGACTGTTCTATGGCCCCTTGTTCATCCTATATGGGGGTCTACCACATGAAAGGGGTGGGAGGGTCAGGACAGGGTCTGAGCCATATGACCAGTGACATAAAAAGTCAGAGGGTCTAACCCATGTAACTAGCAATAGGCTAAGATAGGAAAGGTCACCCTTGGGGCGAGGCCCAACCTTACACTTGTCTGTTGCTAGACATCCATGGCTTTCGGTCCTGGCAACTTTATGTACCTGGCCTATTGTTCCTACGCTGCTCATGTCTGTCTAACTGCCTTCTATATCATTCCCCATCAAGGATTCTTGGCTCTGAATTCTTTAAGGGAAAGAGGCAGAGGATCCCTTCTATAGTGGCTTCCTGCTGAAGAGGGATGAGGTTTTCCTTCAGAGCCAGGTGATCCTCGCTTTCTGTCAGAGGAATGACAAGGCCTCCGCATGGAAGGAGGCTGTAATGGTGTCTCAAGTCCATAACGAGCGGCATTGCCAGGGTAAGAGCAGGGTGTGTGACCTGGTGGACACAAACTGTGTTACAAATCTAGATATTACTGGAGCAAACTTGGAATGATAAGAATTATGATGGATAGTAAAGCTCAGAAAAAATGTTTTGGTTTTTAATAATTTTTCTCATAAAACTAAGTTCAGGTCTTGATCATAAAAATCAAGAAACTCACAAAGGTGTCTGACCAATATTTTAAAGTGCAATAAATGTGTTACTTTTCACATTATATACATGAATTATCTATGTATATATAGCAACTTCAAACAACTTAGATTTCAATTTTAGCCCTACCACTTCTGAGCTCAGAGATCTCTATACTCTCTAAGCCTATGATTTTATCACTTAATTTTTTTAAGAAAGCCTCTCAGTACTTTATGATTGTTGATTGAGGGTTTAAAGTATTTAAGTAACAATTAATTTGTATTGCATTCAGCGCATGTTAGAAATTGTTACTATTAACTATTATTGTTGTTATTGATATTAGCAGAAACTTTAATTGTTTTTTTTAATCTTTACCTGAGGCCATTTTTTTATTGCTTTTAGAGAGAGAAGAAGGGAGAGAGAGAGAGGAGAAATGTCAATTGGCTACCTTCTCATATGCGCACAGACCAAGGATCAAACCCGTCACCTGGGTGTATGTGCCCTGACCAGGAATTGAACTCATGATCCTTCAGTCTATGGGATGATGCTCCAACCAACTGAGCCACACCAACCAGGGAAAATATATTGGCAGAACCTTTGGATTTTTTCTGAGTTATGAATGCCTGGAATGGCTGGCAGATTCCATTCATGCCTTCCCTTTCTTTCTTTCTTTTTTCACTACCAGTGTTATAAAGAGCACAGTAAAGAAATCACCAGCTAGAGCATGAAGGTAAAGCTATTTTTTCTTTATTTCCCCTTCAGAAGGAACGATTGAAATGTTGGTTACTGTGCTGCCTGATACACCGTGAAGTCATTCACTGCTCCTTGGGATTATAAGATCTAGTGATGTGTTGCCTTTTCTGAATATAACTTTCCTGAGACCGTTGCTGCAACATGGCCATCTGTTTGGGTATCGTGGGGGAGATATATTTTAGAAGTCTATCTTTCTTTTCCCCTATTTCTCAACATGGGCATTTTTCCACTCATAAAACAATGTTTTAAAGTGTTTTTCTCAGAGCATCCAAATCAAGAGAACAATGGATTTAGAGCTAGGAGACCTAGTTTCTATTCCAGGCTCAGTCACTAATGAGTTCTGTGACTTTGGGAGAGTCATTTAATTTCTCCTGCCCTTAATTTCTTCTTTTATACAACAAAGAGTTTGAACTGAATTTTTCAAACATCCCTTTAAGTATAATTTCCTAAACTTTTTGCCATGTTTGAAATAAAATTCTTGTATTATTTTATGTTTTTCTGCTCTCTCCCTCATATGTTATACCTATAACATCCTATACCTATATTATGTCTCTTTCACTTTTGATTCATTCAACAATTGAGGACCTGCCTTTAATAGTATTCTAGGTATTAGAAAAACAATGGAGAAAAACAATAAACTAAAAAGTATATCCTTATGAATCTTGGAGTCTGATGGGAGAAATAAACATTAGTCAAATATTTACATCACCATCTCCACACAGAAGTTCATAATGTGATTCTGAAAAATGCCATAAAAGTATAAAATTCAGTGGTATAAAGTAGAAGTATAAAATTCAGTGAAAATAAAGTAGAAGTATGTGGCTTTGGGAGGAAAATAGGAGAGA
>VMDR010032976.1:0-11529 GCA_007922815.1 Macrotus californicus
TTACCTTCTTTAGCTCTATAGGCCTTGCCAATTGAACAGTAAGCATCTTGTGTAGCTGTTTTCTGTGTTCAGAATCAAAGCAGAAAAAAAGCAGATGACCAAGGATAACTTGAGCAGTAACTCTTAAGGGGGCCGGAGGGTGGGATTGAGTGGGAAGGAGAGAAAGGTAGATTTAAAAGTTTCTAGACAGTAAGGCAGATGCCTAACTCTCCCAAATGTGTTAAACCTTCCCTTCCCTTCCCTTTTTTCATGCCCCTTCCTTTATTCTCACAGAAACATTAAGCAGTTTAGGGAAAGTGGTAAAGGAGGCCAAAGGTAGACTATGGTAATGTTTGTAGAAAGAAAGGCCTAAGAAACACTCCCTTAGGTGACGGTGACACAGAGAAGGGGCTGTGACCTCTTCTCACCCAGTTTCAAATTATGTACGGTTTGTAGCCATGGTTGATTTTGGAGTTAAAAGAGTATATATATATATACTTCATTTTTCTATTTTAGGTCGACCTTTTTTGCAGCTGAGTATATACTTAAAAATTCACCAATTATATATACAGCTTAATGAACTTTCATAAAGTCAACATACTCATGAAATGAGTGCCCAAATCAAGAAATTGAGTACTCAAGAAACTGGAGATAATAAACAAATAGATAAATCTTAAGTGTATCACTTGAAACTATTTCAACCTCCCCCACAACATTGTACTCAGTCACTAGCCACTCTCCAAAGTACCACTCTCTGAGGTATTATTCCTGACTTCTAAGATTAATTTAGCACGTTCTGAGCATTATATAAACATAAACCATACTCTGTGTACTCTTTTGTGGTTTTGTTCAAGATTTTTAACTAGACTCATGCATATTATTTTCACTGCTAAATAGTATTTCATTGTGTGAATATATCTGCTACTGTTGATGGGCATTTGGGTAGTTTCCAGTTTTTTAGATATTACAAGTTGCAATGATTTGGATATATCTTTGTGCATATCTTTGGTGAGAATGTTTATGCATTCCTGTTCAGCATTCACCTAGAAGTGGAATAGTTTATGTGTATGTTCAGCTTTAGTAATTACTGATAAATCGTTTCCCAAAATGGTCGCAACAATTTACACTGTCACCAGACATGTATTAGAATTCGTTTTTTCACATCCTTGTCAAAAGTTAGCATTTTCAAGCTATTCTAAAGATGTGCATTGTGGTTTTGATTTGCATTTCCCTGATGACAAATGATCTCCTTAAAATATTAGTGTAACTAGGCTCTGGGTGAATTACATGTAACGAGGAATAAGAAGAGGCAAAGTCCTTCAACAGAGCGGACTTCTACTCTGCGAAGTGCTTCTCATCGTCATCATTCATTCATTCATAAAAGAAGGCAGCTGCTTGGAGAGGCTCATCCTTTCCACTCATTTCCACCTATACCACCTTCTTTTTGCCATAGGGCGTTCTGACAGAAATTTCTCATTGTTCTCCAGTATGTACTTACCCTTTGCCTTTCAGTGGTAGGCCCACCCACACATACTTTAGTTGGACATTTCTGCCCCACCACATTCACAGCAATGGGATAAATGAGAAGCGAAATGTGCAAATTAAAGTTGCTCTTTTGAAGATGAAAACGTTTGCCTTCCACTTGGTCTATTGCCCTCTCCCCACAGCCTGGAATGGGTACTTTGGGTGGGTACTTTGGTGGTGAGCTAGCACTGACCAAGTAGACAAGGACATCACTCCATGCCAGGATAAGCTTTTTGGGAAAGGACCAGAGAGAACATATTTTAGGTTTTGCAGACTGTATGATCTCTGTACAGCTAGTCAACTCTGGCTCACTGTGGTGTGAAAACAGCCGTAACTAATACGTAAGTGAGTGAGTGCGGCAGAGTTGCAATAGAATTTTACTTACAGAAGTAGGTGGAAGGCAGAATTTCGTTCTCAGGCTGTCGTTTGCTGACCGCTGCCCTGGAGGATGGCAGAGGAGCAGGAGATGGGACCTGTAGTGATCTAAGGGAGTGAACATGTGAGGAAGATCATACTTCCAGTGCATACCAGCTCTCTTATTGCACTGGTGTGTTTTCTGCTGGCAGAAAAGATTAAACAGCTAGATATGATACTTTATCTCTATTTTAAAGTATCATTTTTAAAAAATGTTCAAATTAGTTTTTAATTTTTTTTTGCCTCAGGCTTTTCCTATTCACATGGAATGTTTTTCCTCTTAATATGAAAGTTAGCCTTGGGATAAGTGTGTTTTCCAAATTTTTGTTAGTTCTTACATTAGTTGTTGTTTGAACCCTCTCCAAATTCTTCACTTCTTTTTGAAAAACGTGGAAATTAGAGAGGTGTGAAGAAAAAAATATCCCTCAGGATGTTATAAACTACTACTCCTAAATAATTTCCCCTTTACCCCCTCATTTCTTATATCATATTTTTGCACAGTATTTTTAATAACGACTTTATTTTGAAATAAATATAGGTTTGACAGTCATCCATAAATCCATAAGTTCTGTGTACACTTGGAGTTTAAACACTATATGTGTGATTTTGCAATTTAATAATTATTCAAAATTTTACGCTATCGTATTCTTCATTTGCCATATGGGGGAAATCTTAATTTTAAGTTGAAACACGTGTAACTGCCAAAAATCAAACCATTTTTAACCTAAAAAAGTGGGCCATTTAATTTCATTAAACCTAATATATTCAAGAACACTTCCACTTAATAAGAAAATGAAATAGATTAAAATTATTATTACACATGAATGTACTACTTGAATCAATGTATGCAGATTGTAATGTTATTCTATTGTACACTAAATTTATTTTACCCTAAATTTAAGAAAACACGATTTTTTCAAGAAATTTTTACTGAATGCCTATGATGTGCCTGGTCCTGGTGGTGGTGTTGATTGAGGAATTTGGTGTACATTAATGAACAAGATAGGAAACACAAACAATTCTTTACTGTGTTGATGGTGGTAAGTGCTATGGGAAAAGTGCTTAGAGTAAGTGGGGATCGTGAGTGGTGAAAGTTGGGTGCAGGTTGCTATTTTTAATAGGGTTATCCTGTAAAAGTCTGATTGGAGGTGGTATTTGAGTAAATACTGGAAGGTAGGAGGGAGGCAATTAAGTGCTCATCAAGTGAGAGTGTCCAGGCAAAGAGAACTGACATTTCAGAGAAGATAAGGAAGAAGGACTCCTGGGATACTGGAGGGACACCACAGAGGCCATGAGACAAAGAACCTAGGGACGGAAGGAGATGAGGTCTGTGTGGTCTTGTAGGGCAGGGTTGTATCACGTAGGGCCTTTTCAACCATTTAACAACACTGGCTTTTACTTTGAGTAAGATGAGGATCCACTGGAGCCTTTTGAAGATTTACTTACTGTTAAAAAAACCTGTTTGGCTCATGTGTTGAGAATAAATTCTACAGGGAACACAAAGGAGAGAGGGAGGTCTGGCCAGAGGGTTTTACAGTAACCCAGGTCGGAGTGGTTACATTGGGGATATATTCTGAAGAAAATTCAACCAGGTTTGCTGATTGTATGGGGATGGGGGAGAAATAAGTCAAAGGCGATCCCAAGGTGTTGGTCTGAACAACTAGAAAAGGTGTTGTGATCAATAAGAACAGAAAAAACCCAGGAAAAGCATATCTGGGGCAGCTTTGATGAATATCAGGAGATCAGCTTTGCATAAGTCAAGTTTAATTTTATTAGATAGTCAAGGGGAGACATGGAGGAATTTTCTATCTACTCAGGGTAAAAGTCATAACCACATCTTAAAAGGCACTATTTTACACGACACGCTATTTTCCCACACTAATACCTATGAAAGCTTCTGTCTTATTTCCCTCCTCCTTCACTCTGCTTTAGCTATGTTGGTCTGTTTGCTGCTCCTCCAACATGCCGGCACATTATCTGCCTCAGTGCCTCTGCATTTCTGTTGCCTCTGACTGCCGTACCCTTCTCTCCACTATCCATCTCTTCCTTAGGGCCCAAGATAATGCCAGCTCACCAGAGAGGTACTCCCTGACCCCCTAATACAAACCCCCCTCCTCTGTCTGGCACCCTCTACAGCACACAAAGCTCTGACACAGTATATATTTACTCGTTTGCTTGTTAACTTTCAGTTTCCATCATTGGCATATGAACTCCCAGTGGTAATTATGGAAGTACACTGCTTGGATTTCTTTCAACTGCAAGGATTGCATTAAGCCAACATGTTCCCACTGTGGCGCCTTAGGGACCCACTGCACCATTCAAGCTGAGGCCACACTTTTTTTGCTCAGCCTCAGCACAAAAGGAATACTAGGGCCCAGCTATTTCTACCCAGCGTGGGACACCTCAATAGATAATATTTCTAACTCCCTATCGTGTTTGCTGGTTTTTTCCAGCTCTGCATAACAGTTGGAGGTTGTTCCTGTGCAGATCCCATTCTACTTCCTCTCCTTCTCCTTGTGCTTCTCTTCTTCCTCCTCCTCTTCCTCCTCCTCCTTCTTCTTCTTCTTCTTCTTCTTCTTCTTCTTCTTCTTCTTCTTCTTCTTCTTCTTCTTCTTCTTCTTCTCCTTCTCCTTCTCCTTCTCCTTCTCTCTCTCTTTATTTTTTATGGATGTTATATCATTATTATGGCTCAAGGTCTTCCCAGCTGAATTCTTTGTTTTTCCTTTATCTTTCACAGGAGTTACCATCCTCCCTCCCCCCCCCCACCAGCCAACAGCAACAACAACAAAAAAACAATTAAAAACCCCACCCTCTCCTAGCTTGATATCAGTATCTCCTTTCCAGAGGATCTGAACTTACTAGGTTGCTACTGAGAGCATTCTGACAAGTGTTAAGTAGGATTAGAATTTGGGGAGTAGATCACTGGCCATCCTGGGGGTTATGTGGGACACATAGTTCCTTGTACCAAGTGGTGGCCCAACTGATGAAACTTTCACTGCTGGTAACTAGGGAGGTTATTCCAGTGGGTGAGATTATCCTGGGTGATGACATGCTGCAGGCTTTTGAAAAGTATGAGGGATGCAATACTTTTAAGAATAATAAAACTGACCAGCTCTTAAGAAGTTGCAGTGATGTAGTGAATAAAGAGTATTTAAAAAAATTCAAGCAGTTTACACATGATTTAAAATGAAGTGTGATGGCAAGTACTTCTTAAATCCATCAGCGGGAGAGCAGAAAAAGCTGGAAACCAAATGCAGGACTCAATATTTAGAGTTGTTGAGCTTCAAAGATAGCAAAATTCTTGTTAAATTATAAGTTTTGGTGTCATGTGGACACTTTGAAGTCCTCAGGCATCAGCAGATAGGAAGAGGAATCACCATCCTCTGATGAGCAGGAGGAAAGTATGTGGACTCAGGTGATCCACTCTGGCACCTGTTGGTACTCCCTTGTCTGATCATGAGTGAAGAGCATGCGGTTACCAGGCTAAGACTTCTGGAAAGAGGGTTTAAAATACATCATTAGGTAGACCTCCAAGACTAGCCTAGGGGATAGCTGAGAGAGGGAGGAATTTAGAATGGTGAGTGGAAAAGGAAGACAAGTAGTACCAGTTGCAACCACAAGAAGAATTGCAGTGATGGGGCTCTAGTTGGTTCTACTAATCTCTGTCTTCCACATTTATGCTCAAGAACAGACCAACTTTGAACCCTGGAGACGTCACCACTCAGCTCTTGCATGGAGAGGAATCCACGTGGCACAGAGTGAACTGTGGCATCTGTGGATGTGCACTGCTCCTATCTTCCTTCTAGAAAGGACTTAGCTTGAGAAGTGCAGTTAGCTCACAATCTCCCTTTGCACTAAAACGCCCCATTGCATTGCCTGAGCCATTTTCACATCTGCCTCACAGTCTCATTCTCTCACTGCCCAGTTTTGCTTCCTCACCGATTTCCTTTCACAGGTATCATACCTATATCACAGTCTGAAGGCTTTCTATGTCAGTTCTGCTCCTGCCTCCTTTATCTTCCAAATGCATCACACCACACACCTCCACCCCCGACACAGACATTAGCCTCTTTCATTCCTAACTGGGTCTCAGCCTCTGCTTCCTGGAGGAAGACCCAAACTGACCTACTCCATGAGGGCAAGGTGTCATCTTTTTGACCTCAGCTGAATCCTCAGTGCCTTCAACAGTATCTTCCAAGTTGTAGTCATTAAATAAGTAGATTTTTAAAGCTGTAATATGAGTCACACATGATGATTATCTCCCTCCATATTAGATGTAGACTCCTTCAGGACTGGTATAATAATGACAAAAACAAAAATGATGTTATTGAATACTTATGCATTAAGTGTTGTGCTTTTATTATTTCATTTAATACCACGACCTTATGCAGAAGAGTCTAGCGGTTTCCTCTTTTCCAAATGAGTCTCAAAATGGTTGATTTCACAAACTTATAAATGCTCACATTAGTATTGAAACGTAAGTCAGAGCCCAGAGGTATGATTGCCAGGTCATGATGCTTCTACTGCCTCAGGTATTTATCTGATGTCAGCACCTAGCAGACAGTCTAACCCCATCTTTTCTCAATCATTTTCAAAGAGTTTCTATAAAATTTATTGCTTCAATGTTATTTGCATTTTGTTTGGAAGCTTTTTTATCACCCTTTCTTCAAAGAAGAATATTGTATTGGGTTCACTAGGCATTTTCATTAAATAACTTTCTTTAGGTAAGGATACCAAGGGTATCATTTAGATTTATTTCTGTCCTATATTATCTCTTCTAAATTTAAGTGATTTACTTAAGCTTAAAAATGCTGGCTGTATCAAAACTAACAACTTTGAAGTGAAAGGCTGCCTAACCATTTTCCTGCTGCTTGACTCACCCATCTTCCTTGGGCAGGGCTTCCTGGTTGTCCTGCCACGGTCTTTAGCTTCTTTGTGGCTTCTTACAGCTATCATTTGAGGATTACAGAATCTCCGTATTGGTGAGTATCACAGATGGAGAAAACCATCATCACGGTGGAAGCTGCTACTGTCATTATCTCTGTGGGTCCTGAAAGATGATGACCCTCCAGAGCACTCTCTCAAGTGTTGCTCCGCGCTTACCGAAAATTCCCATTTTTGTAACAAATTTTCATCCCATTCAAGTGGCGCTGATGTCATTATCAGTCATCTTATTTGGCAAAGTGGTTTGTTACACAATTTTGTTGTCCTCTTCCTAGGCCTTTTCCCATACATTGCCTTGGAATTTCAGGTAGTTCTCATCCAAGTTTGAGCCTACCCTCCTTCTGTGTTTTAGAGCCAGCCTGGCTCACCCACCTCCATAAGGAACCTTCAAAAGTGAGGTGCCACACCCATGAGGGGCCAGGGCAGCAGAACTGTTCTCATCTCCTTACATGTTACCCCATACATACATGCAGTCTCAGTGCATCTCTGTCCAGGCTTCAGAACTTAGTCTCTGTTACTCCAACCTGAATTTAAGGTTATGTACAGTGGATTTGAACTGTTATTCTTCCCCAGGGCCAGTTTGATGTGGCTTGTGGGACTGTGGTCTCCGGATTGGTCGTCCTCAGTCAGAATTCACTCCTAGGAAGATTATGATACATTTCTTTCAGTTCATCACAAGGTGGAGTGAAGATGGCAGAGATGATTAGATACCAGACTTAAATTTTGAAGATTCTAAAGAAAGAAATGGTCTAATGGTTTTTAAAGTTCCCGAAAATGTATCTGTACTTTATGAGTACAACAAGACTTGAAAGATTTGTTTTCTTTTAACTCCAGCTCAGTCTGGTGACCTTGGCGTTCTTCGGATATCAGGTTTGCGCTTGGCCCGCTATGGGGCCGAAAAGCCGTGGAGGAAAAGTGTGAGCCAGGTCAGCTCTGCCTTTGGAATGAATAGAGTAAACCGCATTGAAAGCCATACCATAATGCTGTTAGCCATTCATTGTCAATCTGCTTTCTCCCATCTGAGAAGAGACATCCCCAACAAACACAGTATGGGAATGGAGTCAGACTCTGGGGGAGACTTTTCTAGGTTTCCATAGTGTGCCTTTTCTCCTTGCTCATGTTGCTCTCCTCTTCTTGTCATACTTCTACTCAATGACTGTCAGATCTCATAATGATCCCCCTTTCCACTGACCCGTGGGCTCTGTAATGATTGGTACTATAATATTAAAGTTAAAAAGGGTCACCTGGAGGTTCTGGCCCCTGGCTATTTGCCTGTGGCCAAGTGGGCCTGCGCATGCGCTCTTCCATTCCCTGGTCTTGGCGGCTGATGACTCAGTAGCTGAGTGCGCACCGGCGGGATGAACACCTCTTCCACCCTGAGAGCGCTGCTCTGGCTGGGCAGGTAGGTCATGGCCAGGGAGGTGGGGACACCGTGTGGGCCACCTGCAGACCACGCTGAGTGCCAGCTGACCTGGATGGGCCACCAACGGCCGTTTTGGGAACTGAGGACAGGGTGCTCGACTTTCCTTGTTACTGGGCTCGCTTAGGGGCGCTGAGTGGCCAACTGGCTGTGTCTCCACAGGCCAGCCCCTCTGTTTTGGCAGTCATCATCAGAGTGGCTTTGGGACTGCAGTGCCGGGTTTGAGGAGGGCCAGGGACTTCTGGGTATGGCTCAGGCCTTGCTTGCCCTGCTTGCTCTGGGTGTGTGTGTTGGGGGGGGGAGCAGCATCTCTGGGTCTACCATGTAGATGCTGGGCTGAGTGGGCAGCTGGGGCATGGGGACCGGCAGAGGTCGTCAGTAGGTCACTGCAAGGGACCTGAAGCTCTCTGTGTTTCCGGCTGAGTCCGAGGTGTTGTGGGTGGCACCTGAGGGTCTGAAACCACCAAAGTCGGGTCGCGCGGGGGTGCAGAGACTTGCTGACTCACATGGGCACATCTCCTAGGCCTGGAGAGCCGAGTCCCCTGCCTGCTACTGGGACCTGGCGCTGCTGTCATTGGAGCATCTGGGAATGCAGGGGCTGGTGCAGTGGGCAGGGCCTTGCGGTGCTCAGACTCGCAGGACAGCAGGAGGTACAGGTCTATGTTGAACGTGTAGGCCAGGAGCCGCTTCCCGAGACGCACAGCAGGAGGAGCAGGCTGGCCTCGCTGGGGGTGGTAGGCGGTGGCTGTGTGTTCTGGAAGGGGACAAACAGGGACTGATACCTCGGTGGAGTGCAGAGAGCCCACCTCTCTGGGCATCTGGGGCATGGCCACTGCAGAACACAGTGCTACTGAGCACATACTACATATTAGACACTGTGTGTATGCTCTTTATCCCTTACCTGTTCCCTCTCCTCATCCATGACATGGGTCCATTCTAGACCAAGTATTTCTCTTAGAATGCCTCAGTCCAGACTAAGACATTTGCTTGCATTTAAGTGATCAGTTTAACTTTTCATCATGAACACCCAGGGGGAGCGATTCTTTTTGCCAGAGGATATGGCTGTGATTAATACTCGAGTGGAGCAGTAGACTGGTTATGTTTCCTCAGTAAAATACTGGCCTGCAGCGTTCCCCTTCAGGGTTCTCTAGGAACAGGTTGATTTTGATGAATGTTGGCATCATTGTGAGATGAAGTTTACTTCACCCCCTACAATATGCCATCTTTAGGATCTTCATTTGTTTAAAGAAACAAAAGTGTTTCAAAAGTGCTACAAAAGTCCAGAAGTCGACAGATTTTTTCGTGGTAACAGTAATTACCAAAAAAACAAAAAAACAAAAACAAAACAAAACACTGGCTTTTAGGAAGAGCACCAGGCCTCTCTCTAACCCTCCTCCTAATTCCATTCCCCAGGAGGAGAGGGCTGGTAGAGGTTGTGGGGCATTTTACTGGTAGAGCTTGCTCAGGTGGAACTTCTGCTCACCTGACTGTTTTCTTCTCTCGCTGGCCTTCATTACTGGAGCCCTCACATGTCAACCTGCCCTCTGATTTCGCATTCCCTTCCGACTCTCTGGGTCTCTCTTCCTCCTGAAATTGGGGGTGTGTGCTTTAGACAGGCCTTAACCAGAGACTGGAACAAAACAAAGCTTGATGTTGAGTTTAGGACAGAGATTCTCATTTGATCTGTAGACCGCCTATTTCAGAATGAACTGCTGGCTGAAAGCTAGATTCTCGGACCCATCCTAGAGTTATGGAATCAGACTATCTGATGGTCGACAGGGTTTGCCGTATCCAGTGCTTATTGTTGTGCGCACTCCAGATTTTGGGTCGTGGATTAAGTCTAACAGTGGTTCTCAATCCTGGCTGCATTTAAAAATTACCTGTGAATTGAAAACTACTGATAGTAGAATGATACTCCAGAAAAATTAACTCAGCATTTAAACTGAATTTCCCCAGCTGACTCTCATGGGCAGGTAGAGTTGAAATGCGTGGATTAGGAAAGCTGTAGTGCCTCAATAGTGGCATCTTCCTTAGACTTTGCTTTCATTCCGACCTCATGGTATGTGGTTTAGTCGGATTTAGAGTCCTATAGAATCAGTGTAGTCAACACTTCCAGTGAGAAGAAACATGAGATACATTTGGAACCAATAATAACATAAAAACTGGAATATTTGTGCTGAGCTCTTAGGCTGTGAAACTTTGTTTTACATATGTTGTAAAAATAAAAAATTGATCATTTTAGCAAAAGTCAAGTTAGGTAAAATTTGTACTACAAAATGGAATGGATTTTTAAACATATTTCACCAAAGATTTCCTCATGAACTTTCAAAGATAATGATGAAAGTATCACATAAATTGAAAAGGAAGATCTTTTCCAGCCATTTTATTGTTCTTGCAAAGGATGGAAATCCGATGCATAAAGGCCTGGTTACCACAGCCGATGCTGAGGGTCTTCTTGTCACCCTTACATTGCCAAGACATACTCAGTGCCCAGATTAATGTTGTATGTTTATGTATCAGGTGATCTCCTAGATCAGGGGTCCCCAACAAGTACCCATTGGGCCTGTTAAGAACCAGCCACATAGCAGGAGGTGAACTTGAATGTGATGAGTTTGAATCACCCCAAAACCACCCCTTCACCCCTGGTCTGTGGAAAAATTGTGTTCCATGAAACCAGTCCCTGGTGCCAAAAAAGTTGAGGACTGCTGTCCTAAATGACCACCAGCAATTCTTAGGTATGGTGCATCATTTCTTAAAGGATTCTAGTGTCATCGTCATCATCATGGACACACATGGGGTTAAAGAATGTGTATTTACCTACACAGTTACTGAATTATCATTATGAATTTTAAGTCTAGGACACAGGTGGCAAACCACAAGGCCCGTGGGCTGAATCCAGCCCTCTACCTTATTTTATCTGGCCCGGCACCTTGTTTCTACCTGACAGCAGTGCTGAGCTCCTTGCTCCTAGTTAAGGGGGAGTTACATTTATACAGTCCTAAAGTTACATTCTGCCCTTTGAAGGCAACTGTGAGTCTGATGTGGCCCCTAGTGAAAATGAGTTTGACACCCCTGGTCTATGATGCTGATAATTTTGTTGAACCAGAGCATGCATTTCATCCATGCGATGGAGCTTTTTGGTTTTGGAAACAGTAATGACAATTTACACTAGGGAGAAAAATCAGTAGTGGTTTCTATAATACAAATTGTGAATCCGATAGTCAAAATCAGTCTCAAATTATAGGACA
>VMDR010032977.1:0-11512 GCA_007922815.1 Macrotus californicus
TTAATTTGAGGGAGCTGGAAGAATTCCTGCTCCAAACCAGCCTCTTCCACAAAGCACAGAAATTCCCTTGTTACCAGAATGATTAAAGTCCAGATCCATGCTGAGAAGTAACCCATAATTGCTTATCTGTAGCCCAAGGTGGTTACTCAAACAGATCTCCATCTCTCCAGCTCCAAGCTCTCTCTCTCTCTCTCTCTCTCTCTCTCTCTCTCTCTCTCTCTCTCCCACCCTCTCCCTCTCTCTCTGGTGCCAGAGTTGCCATCACCTCGCACAGCTTTTTCTCTCTGTTGGTGTCTAGGGCGCACTGCCAGATCACTCCAGACAGTTGTGCAGGGGAAACTCCATCCGTGGAGCCCCGGTCCCAAGGCTGCCTGTGTCCTGGAGGTGTAGGAACATTTCCAGCTCACACCTCCATGTGCTACTCACAGAGTGAGAGTGGAAGCAGTCCAGAGCATTTACAGCATGTTGCACAGTGTCCTAAGGGCTGGCACCTGGCAAAGAACACATCCCAACGTGGGACCCTGGCTCCGGGAGCTGGCTTCCAACTGTGCTAGGCATAGGCCTCAGGTGCTCCCCAACCAGGGGCATAAGGCAAGGAAGACAGCCCAGGCTTCTACTCATGCTTTGTTTAAAGGTCTTCTCCCAAAATCCAATGTGCTGTGGGAGTGTCCAGCTTTTCAACCAATGTGGGCCATGTCTGCCGTATTTGTCTTTGACCCTCTTCCGGCCACTATTTTACACAATGAGGCAAAATCTCCTGTCAAGTATAGGTGTTTTGACCTTTGTGGCCCTGCGCAGCCTCAGCCTCAGTACAAAGTTCCCACCTTCCTCCAGCTGGGTGGAGCTAAAACTAGCTAAACTGGTTATTTACAGTAGCCCCAGGGATACAGAAGCATGCCCTAGCTTGGATTAGGGCTGCAGTACTTCCCAGCCCCTCTCAGTTGTCCCTCTGGGGAGCACAGCTCTACCCTTTCTGCTGGTTGAGCTCTCTGGCCAGTTGCCACACAAGCTGACTGTTCACAGTTACCTCTGTTTACAGTTGCCTTCAGGCAATCTCCTATCTCCCCCAGTCTTCTATCTGCAGCCTTGGCTCTCCACCCTTTTGAGGGGAGGTAGTAGTTCTGGCACCACTTCTGGGTTCCCCTTCTGTTCTGGAGTGATCTGACCTTGCCACCCCTCACCACCCGTTACACCTCCACATTTGAGTACCCTAGCCAATGCCTTTTCCTAATGATCAGGGTTAATTACTTCTGCCAGGATAATGACTTCTTTCCTTGCCTGCTGATTTTGAGCACAAGAGGTCAAAATAACTGGTTAACAGCTACAACTTAAAATATAAGGCACTCTTGCTTTTTCTTCTGATGGAAGGGTTCCCTTTCTGTGAACCAAGCTCTGTAGACCCATGGAATTTAGAGATGCAGTGATAAGCCTAGATTCCCCAAACAGGTTCCTGGGAGGGAGGTAATCAAGGTCCCACTTTTCCTTTCATTCCTTATTTCCAAGATCCATGTGTTCTTCCTGTTAGGGATACAACAGAATTTTTAAGGTTAAACTGCACACTAGAGCCTGGAGCGCCATCTTGGAAGGTCCCATCTCTAAATGGGTATTTCACTTATACCTTCAATGGGCTGTCTCATTGGTCTGGCAAGTTGTATAGCAGTGAGAGGATTTATGTGTTCCATAGTCTTGCCGCTGCTGCGCCTACTTTGCTGTAAGTGGACCTTGTAGTCTGATGTGATATGATTTGGAACTATGGTCAGTAAAACAAGCATTCTGTACACCACAGATAACAGTGCTGGTTCTCTTTGAGGGATGGTGGTGCATTGGGGCTCAGCATTGTTCTCTGCTGCTTAGAGAGTCAGGCTGTGCATAGCCTCCACCCCTGCCACCATGTCTTGTCTGTTCCTGTGCCAACGCTGGAGTGACTGCTAGCTGGCTGATATTGACCAGCTGAGTCATTCCGTCTCCCTCTTCTGTGGTGGATGTCCATGGTAGACATTAACAAACAAAACACATGTCACACTTCATGTCTATTCCTTTAGCTATATCCACATGTCTCTTCCTCAGGTCTCCTTGTCCCCTACCTTCCAGTCCCCTGACCAACCAAACCAAGTCATTACCACATCCAGTGATTCCATATATGTTATTATCTCAGGCTACTTCTCTTTCCACATAAAGTGGGTGACTAGATTCACTGCCCAGGATGTGCCCTTTGGGAGGATTTCCCCTCATCACTGTCTTTGAGGATCACCCCTGAGTGGACTGTAGTACAGCCACAGCCCATTTTCAGCTTCCACTTGTGTACTGAGCCAATCCATCTGTGAACCAAATTTGGCTATTTTCCTCCTCTGTCACTTGTCACCCCCATGTGACAGGAGATGTGAACTGAGGAAGAGGTTTTGGTGCAACAGAGGTAATTGACATGGTGGTCCTAGGCATACCTGCCTCTGTAGCTCACCTGTGCCCCCCAACCCTGCTTATGCTGACCCTAGATATACCACTTCCATTTGAGGATGGATTTCTTTGGGTCCACCTGCCCTTAAAACTTGGTAGGTCTCACACTTCTGACCACATGCTTACTTTATGCCCATGGTCAGGGATACCCTGTCCCCAGGGTTCAGCAACAGTTTTTCGAAAGTGTGTAATTCTCTGCTATAGGTACACGTTCTTGCTCCAGAACCTTAGGGATCTAGATTATGCTTTTCTACTTGTGGCTTGCTGCAAATCCCACCATTTTCCCCTCCATAGATACTTTCAATACCACAGGATCTGCCAGGTTGTACAGCCCAAAAATCAATAACAAAGACCATATAAAACAGAGCAAATCTCTGCAGGGTACATGTGAGCCAGGCAACTGTGAAGTCATGTCCTTTGATCTGTTGGCTCTGCCTGCCCCTGTTTGGCAGGCTCCTCAACTTTCCAAGGTTGGTCTTGCCCCCAATAGGTCTGGGGTTCAGAATCCCAGCCCCTGGACTTTTGACAGAAGCTTTATGTTGACTGGTCTTCTGGAAAGTGAAGAGCACACAGTTTCTTTAGTCCTAGGTTTACTGAGTTCCACCTTCATTTATTCACAACATGGGCCTTGAGAGATAATAGCTAGTTCCTTCATGTCCTCTGAGGCTTAGGGTGCTGGTTTGCCCAGGGATACACATCTGCCAGTCAGAGTGCAGGATTGGGATGCAGATATGTCTGACCACAAGCCCTCTGCCACTGATGCTTCATTACGTTGACAGGAGAGAGCTGGTTCTTCTTGCCGATGCATGTAAAGAATTACCAATCAGCAAATGTATTTGCGTGCAATCTGGGTTTATTAGTGATCTGTTCCTGTGGAAGAGAACAGGCCTAGATAAGGCTGGGGGTGAGGGTGGGGGTGGGGGGTGAAAGGCATAGGTTCAGGGCAAAGCAGGGTGGGAAAGGTAAGGCCGGGGGTGGCAAGCTCTGGACAGCCTGAGGCCAAGCGGCCAGAGAGCCAAGAGCACAAGTCCTTTGTTCTGAGGACTTATGTGTTTGGTGGGATGGGGATAAAGAAGTTACAGATTGATTGACAGGTCAAGGTGGTGTCAGCTGTCCTGGGAAGGGGGGGATGGCTACCCAAATTTAGGTATGTGTGAGGGTCTGTTAGCCCAAATCCTTAACTTACTCTAGACTCCACTTGTTCATCTTGTTGTAAAACAGATAAGTGACAGGAGGCAGTTAAAGTTGGGACAGTTACCCAAAGTTAGTTGTGGGCTCTTTCTTGAAGCATTAAGGAGTGCCTTGTAAAACAGTGACCAGAGGTAGGCAGTTATCCAAAGTTGTTTTATGGGCTTCTTCTTTGGACACTGTGGACCCTTTCCCGCCTTTCAGGCCTTGGGATGAAAGCATAGTTTAAAAGGCTTTTCTTCCCAGATAGTGGGAACACTACATAGAAATTCAAGGACTTCCCTCCTCCCGTACTAACATAGTGTTTCTGGCAATGTTTGAACCCCTGGCAATATTATCAGACCAGGCTCAGGACTGCTCCTCCTCTCTACCTTGGTTTACTGTTCATTCTACCTAAGTGCTGAAAGGCATTTCCTGGCAGCCAGGATGCTAGATGCTGGCCAGTAACAGCAGCGCAGTCTCGGATTCCTTCCTATGCTAGCTCCTGCCTCAACTAGGCTGCCTCCCAGTTACAAGAGCTCCTGGTGATTTTCTTTTCTTCCCTTTTTTGCTTTGGCTGGCAGAAAACTCAGTGCCAAGTTTAATGTTCATTCAAATTAACTTTAACCCAAAGTTAGAACTTCTGCTTCCATCTTCTATGTTTTTAATCTTTTTGTTTTAATGTCCTTGTACCTTTTATTGTAGGTAACCTTATATTCTGTTATTGCATTTAAAGTAAATCTGTTATATGTTTTAAAACTGTTGATTTTCGGATGTTTTTCATAGAACCCTAAGTTTATTTGGTCAGAAAATCTTTCGGTTACTAATTACTTACTATACATTAGATTGATATGTCTGCAGTTTGTAATTTCAAAGTAATGTTAAAGTCTTGTTTCAATGTATTTCTTCCTTTTGTGTGTGTTTGTGTGTACGTGTCTGCTTTCTGTTGTATTTCATCTCATCGCCTGGAAGCCCTTAGTGCTTTCTGTTACCCTTCTCTCGTATTTCTCACTTGGGTCACATTTACTCTGTTGTTGATACTTGAGACTTCTGACCAAGACTGGTGGGTACTCTGGACACAAAAGAAGTGAAAAATATGTGCTTTCCTTTAATGAGTTTGCAGTCAACTTCAGGAAGCTTGGACAGATACACTCGAATTGTATAAACATCAGAGAACAGCGAAATACGGGCAGGAGTGTCCAGAGCAGGAAGGTACTGGAGAAGAACGTCATCAGTGTGGGCTGATAACTGAAAAGAGATTTCTGGGACTAGAAAGATGGGCAAGATTTGGATGGGCACAGAGAATGGAGCAGATTATTCCAAAGGAGAGGACCAGCAAGACTGAGGGAAGCATGGAGATAAGAAAAATGCCCTGGAAAGGGAAGAATTCAGGGAGACCTGTTTGACCGAAGTGTGGTAGGAAAGCAAGTGAGAAATGGGAAATAACATAGCGAATGTAACAGAGGGTGGTATATTTAAACCTGACAGCCAGTTTGGGTTTTGACACTGCAAGCAGTGAAAAGTGGTTTAGTTACTAATAAAGTCAGGACAATGATCTCAGACAAATTCATCTTACTGCGGTATGTAAGATGGGTGGGAGAAAGGAGAGAGCACAGAGGGAGAGACAAATAGAAGGTGATTTTTTAATTCCAGCTCTCAGCTACATGAATGCCTTAGCTGGGATAATGGCAGTCTCTTCATTGAGCTCTTCTGTTCACCCCTTAACTGTGTTGTTTCCCAAGGTCTACTCCTTCCTCAGCCCGGTGAGCTTTTCACCCTAGACACTCCAAGCTGGTGGCCCACCCAGTCCATCGCTCTTACCACTGTTGTAATAAGCTCATGGCTCCCAGCTTAAGATCCATGGACTAGACCTCTCTCCTTCCTGGGCTCCAGACCTAAATATCCTACTTTCTCATAGATGTCTCCATTTGAATGTTTCACAGGCACTTGAAATTTGCCATTTCTTTGTTAAATTTGCTTCTCCTTCTCACTTCCTAGCATGATGAAAAGCACCATTATTTACCCAAAGGCCCAAACCAGTAAATGTTGACTTCACCTTAGATTTTTCCATTATGCATCCATATCCCTCTTTTCCCCCTCTGATGTGGACTCCATCCAGCGGTGTCCGTGTGTTGTGGATGCGACGAACAAATTCACATGGACTGCAGAAGTCCTGTGGAGAAAAGGGACAGCATGGCCACTCTCTGAGTGGGAGAGCGCTCTGATCCCTGCCTGGACAGGCTTGTATTGCTTTTCTGGGAGCATTACCTCAAGGAAGGTCCTCATTCATTATGCACAGATCTGCTTTAGGTGATTACCTTTTACAGATAACAAAGAAAAGGGTGTTGCAAATGCAAGAGGAAAAGTGGTTGAACTGGTTACACTCAGTCCTTAGGAGGTTTAGCACAGACTTTAGGAAGTTACTTCAAAGATATGCAGTAAACATTTGTTGCCTTAACTCAAAGTGAGGGAGTTTTAGCAAAAGCAAGCCTCAAAGCAGCCTAGATATAATGCAGGCCTGGTGCCTGATGGGAAAGCCGATCTGTGGGCCTGACTCCTGTGTGCCACCTCCCACCTCTTGGTTTTCTGAACCAGGGCTGAGCTACATCTGCCATTGCCACATGGACTGGTTCCCTGTACCCCTCCCCCGATTAAGTACCTTAGAGTCTTCCTACTTGATATAAATCTATCATTCTCGCTCTCTTCATCCCACTCCCTTAAATCAAGCCACCGTCACTACTTACTGAATTTCTACAGTAGTCTCTTACCTAACATATTGTCACAACCGTCTTCCTCTCCCCACTTTGTCCCATAGTTTATCCCCAGATGATCTCATTGAAAACAGAAATCTGATTGTTTCTCTTCTACTGAAATCTTTCAGAAGCCCTCTGTAGCTTTCAAGGTAGTTAAAACTCATTACACAAGGCCCCTTCCTGCTTTTTAGCCACATCTCCTCCAGCCCCATGTGCAGCTCTTTGGGCTAACCATGGAACTACTTGCAGTTTTTCACAGCCCATTGTTCCTCACTTCTTGCCTTCACATCTGCCCTTTTCTCTGCCTAAAACAAACTTCCCCCATACCAACTTCCTATCACACACACACACACACACACACACACACACACACAATTTTTCCTTGCCCAACTTCTGTTCACTTTTCAGTGTTCACATCAAATGTCACCTTCTCTGGGAAGCCTTCTCCAACCTCCAAGCTGGGTCTGATCCTCCTTCTGTTCTTATAGCACCTGGATGTCTCTTTCATGACACTCACCACTCCTGCCTCTTGACCAATAGTGTGTCTTGGGATGGGTGGAGACTTTTTTCTTTGAATTGCCAATATGTTGACACTGTCTGGCACATAGTAGGAACTCACATATTAGGGAATAAATGACTAAATATGTGTATAACAAATATTTACAGAATTGTTTAATGTACTGAACACAGGTAAACAGGGCAAGAAAGTATATAGATATCCTCTGAGAGGACAAGTATGAAGCAAACCATTAAAAACAGCGCAAGACCCATGTTTAGAGAGTGCGTAGAGAAAGAAAAGGAATTATAGGGGCGGGGGTGGGTGGAAGAGGAGAAAACCAGGAAAGTTCAGGGATCCTGAAGAGTAGAATGTTTCAGGAAGAATGCATATTTAACAGATTCAGCTGCCACCCCTCCCCACCAAAAAAGCCAAGATGAGATAATGACAGGAAAAGACCAGTAGACTCACTAAGAATTGGTTCACTTTTGAAAGGAGTTTCAGTGGGAATGCAGCACATTAAGAAATAATGCAAGGAATGAAAGGAGCAAGAACAAGCACCACTTCTGATCAGCTGTGTAGTAGTCACATCTGTGTTCTTGAAAGTCAACTGTGACATTATGCTACTGAAAACATTTTTAATATGCTTTGTAACATATACAAATTACATGGCTCTGAAGGACAGTGAACAGTGTGGTGACTCCATAGACCTTGCTTCATCTGGAGCTTGAGATCAGAATGCTGACAGAGTCAGTGTACCTTAAGTACATTGCCAAGCACAATGATGTGATCTTTCTGAATATTTTCACAGTAGTTAACTACTCAGAAGTTCTTGGATGATTCTGTCATGGACTCATGGTGACAAAATCTGAGTTTACTCCCTAATAACGCTGTAGTTTCTCCTATTTCTCATTTCCCTTCACACCCTCAGTTTTCCCGCTCCTCTGCAGATTTATGTAGGGGCAGTGTGCTGGGTACACTCAGTTCTACTCTCAGCAGCTCCTGCTCTCAGTCAGTCCTCTTCCCCTGGCTGAGTTGCCGGCTCCGTGGTTGCTGACATCTCAGACTCATTTTGGTACTTGTAGCTGTGGGTTATTTTTCCACTGCCAAGTCCATTACATAACTTTGTATGGGTTTGTGTTTTATTCATTCATCAAGTAGTATGTGACCCACTGAAGGACGGGAGCTGTGTATTTTACTTATTTACGTCTCTTTTAGTTCTGCTACACTGCACAACTCAGAGTGACACTGTCCTGAACATCAAGAAGTTTGCAGCCCAAGAGAAGATAGATGAGTCAATACTAAGTGCTAGGCTGCTGTTGGAGTTTATATGCAGCAAAACGAATGTTCTAGTTCCCCTCCAAGGGACTCAGCAAGGCTCTGTGTGGTTGAGGGGAATCCTGAAGAGGCCAACATGTGGTCAGCATCTCAGGCCTAGAAAACCTTGTGGGAAAAGCACAGGGGCTCCGAACAGCTATGGGAACATTTGCCTAAGCTCAGGGTTTTCTTAAGAAAGAGACTGTGAAAGATGAGTCTGGGGGGGGAATGCCGAGGCCAGGACATAAGGGGTCTTATGCCAAATTAAGAGTTCTTTTTTCCTTTGTCCTGCAAGTAGTGAGTCACTGAAATAGTGACTTTTATATAGGAGAGTAAGTTAGATTTGTTTTTAAGAAGGATTACTTTGCCCATAATTTGAACGATCAGTTGCAAAGATGATACTGGAGAAAGACCAATTGGGAGGTGACGATGATTCTCTGTGTTTTCAGGATACTCATGGTGGTGAGGTGGTGCTTGCTCACTGAGTGACAGTAAGTGACCACGGTCAAGCTTTCAGAACCTCTGTGCATTCAAACCTCCAGAGCAGCCATTGATCTCTCCTCTAATGATGAACATCTGAACAGTGGGGTTGCTGCATGAATCTCTGCAGCTTCCCAGCACATAAAATTTGCCTCTTTTTGCTAGTCATAATGGAAGAAACCCATATGCTCACAGTAGAAAAACAGCAGGATATGAAAATGAAGAAAGCAAGGAATTTGCAATTAAGGGATCAACCCTGGGTTGACAGACAGATCTTTACACTATCAATAGGGTAGTCATGAGGATAAAATATTTTATAGAAAATTACTTTATATACCAGAAAGGTCCGTCAAATATTAGTTATTATGATCACATTGGGCACCTGTTTTCTGGTTTTCAGGAAGTTTGAGAGAGCCCTGATTTAGAAGCTAACTGATAGTTATTATTCTTGAAAACTTGTAACCTTTAGAACAAGGGTCAGTTGGCGATGGCCCATGGGCCAAACCCAAAGCTAAGAATGGTTTTTATATTCTCAGTGGTTCTTTAAGTACCTACATAATATCTTTGATTTTGCCACTTGGTTTTCAAAACCTAAAACTTTTACCATCTGACCTTTTACAGGAAAACTTTGCCAACCCCCTGCTCCAGATTATGTAGCCGGCAGCTTTCAAAGCAGCTTTTTACTGGGAAGTCTAAATTCTCTCTGTTATTTGTGTGACAGCCATTTTCTCTGTTAGCTGATGATGATAATGGTGTTACAGACATTCTAGACAGACCTTGTTTTATTGAGCTTGCTTTATTGCACTTTGCAGATGTTGCATTTTTTACAAATTGAAGACAAGATCCTCCACTGGCAAAAAAATAGCGACACTCTTTATTGCCATACTTGTTTTATTACATGGTGCTTTGGAACAGAGCCTGCAATATCTCTGAGGTGTGCTTGTATATGTCACAACATAAATAAAACTGGTGATAAAACTTCCCATAAGGTATTTCTGTAAAATCTACATTTACTTTAGAGGTAGAATTAAAGTGAAGTCCGCTGTGGATGCATTGTGCTTGATATAAGCCAAGTGGGAATTTTGTCAACAAAGCAGCGAAGTCAGTGCTAATTTTTTCATTACCTCTTTACTTCCTTGGGCTGCCCAGTGTTTCTGGATGATCATCACTGAGCAGTCTGTTTGACCTGCTCACCATTATTCATATATGCATGTCAGTTATTTTCTCAGTATGTAGCTGAATTGAGTTAGCTATGTTCTCTCACCCTCCCTTAGTAACATTTTGTGGCTGTGAAAATTGTTTCTCTCTTTATCCACCCCAGCAACAGTTTTAGGTAACATCTAACATGTGCATTATTATGAGTCATATCTGCCTTGCAAATCATGAGAGTTTCTATCATTAATCAAGTGTTTTTTATTAAGTATTTTTAATTTAGTAAAATACTTTTAATGCATTAAAAGTGCTCTCAGGTACTCAGTTGTTTTTGTTTTTGTTTTGTTTTTAGGTTTTTAAATGGCTTTCTTGAGATAGAATTCACATAACATATAATTCAGCTACTTAAAGTTTATAATTCACTGGTTCTTAGTATAGGCACAGAGTTGTACAACCATCACTACATTCAATTTTAGAACATTTTTATTACCAAAAAAGAAACTACCCATTAGCCATCACTCCCCAACCCTTCTACCCTTCTAGCCCTAGGCAACCACTACTCTATTTTCTGTCATGTAGATTTGCCTATTCTGGACATTTTTTACAAGTGGAACCTTATATTATCTGGTTCTTTGTGACTGGCTTCTTTCCCTCAGCATCATGTTTCTGAGGTGCGCCCATGTTGCAGCATACATGATTATCCCTCAATGTGTTTAAATAGCAAGACCCACCAAATGGCAGGCGCCAAGCCATGCCAAACCATCGAACCAGTTCCTGTCATTGCCCCTTCAGCTAGCTAGGTCTCTGAATAAGCTTCTTACCTCTTGGCCTCACCAACATATAGTTTCTATTAACAACCTTTCCACAAAATATATTTAATGTCTGGCCTGGCTCTTGAGAATACGACAGTAAACAAGACAGCATGATCCTTCCTCTGAAGGAGACAATGACAGTAAAATGTCATAAGAGCTCTTCTGGAAGAAGCACCTAGCCCAGCCATTGTGAAGAAATAGTGTCTGGAGGAAGTACATTCTGGAGTCTGAAAACTATGTACATGTGGCGGGGGGGGCAAAAAAGGGAGTCCACCTTGAATCCAAAAGAAACAAGTTTTCAGCCTAGATTAACCCACACAGCTTTAAGCATAGCATGCGAGCATGTGGCACATTTCTCAGTACTTTTCTTTTTTAGCTTCGTTTGCTCTTTCACTTTTTGGTGCAATTTGTTTTAAAAACAGTTCTTATCAAGTTGCTGTGCTGCCTTGTCAACAAAGCAATCTAATCAGTTAGGACTAGCTGTTTTATGACCTTTTTTTATAAGCATGAAGTATATAGTATCAGGTGTGGAATAAGTTACTAGTGCTTAGTTGATAAAAATCTGCAAACTAAATGAAAATTAGGTGCTAGAACTTTATTTTCAAATGAAATTAAAGGTAAGCTGTTTATCTCAATCTGTACCTCCTTGCAGAAATTATAGTTATGTTTTTGGTGCTCTTGTAGTTGATCATACTGACCTTTTCAACAAAGTTCAGAACAGAAAGATAGGATCAATCAAAATTCTAATCCCTTTCCAATACTGACTCATTAAGTGACCTTGAGAAAATCATTTCTATTTTCCATTCTACCTTTGTATCTTCATGAGAAAGAAGAGGATGGCACAATCTCATAGTATTTGAGAAAACAAGTAAATGATGATG
>VMDR010032978.1:0-11524 GCA_007922815.1 Macrotus californicus
TTGAGAAAGAAACGGAAGGGGAGGAAGAGGAGGAAGAGGACGAGAAAAGTGAAGAGGAACCGTCAGACGAAGACAAAAGTGAAGATGATGAGTTTAGTGATGAAGATGACTTACTAAACAACACGAAGTCTAAACTGTAAGTTTTACCTTTCTTTTAAAAAGTAAGTTTTTGATACCTATTTCAAATGGCTAATGTACCATAAAATCTGAAATACCGTAAAGCATGGGAATTGACAGAAGCATTGCCTCGGGCTCTGTACGGAGAGCATTTTTATCCAGCATTTCCCTCATCTCTGTGGATGCCTTTATTACATATTTTTCCCACCAATGATAGCTAAAAGTGCTTCTTTTGGTGATAATATGAAAAATCATCTGTCAGCATTTTCCTGCATGATTGTTAATAGCAATATAAAAGGGAAGGAAAATAACTTGGTTTTTTATTATATGTTGATTATAGAGAAATTGAAAAATAAAGCCTGAGAAAAATAATAACCTATAGTCCCATCTGTCCACAGTTGAAAAGCATTAATATTTGGGGCTACTTTAGTTTCTTTTCCTCTGTTGTAAATTGTTTTTCCCAAGTACAGGCCCCTGGTAGCAGTGTATCCGTGAAATACAGGCATCCTTGTAAGGACCTGTATATTAATTGGATGCCCGGTGAAGTCAGTCTCAGGCTAGGCTCAGGCAGTCTTATTTTTTGAAAGCCACGGTCCTCTGCCCTAGGAACTCCCACGTACATTCAGGGTAGAGGATCCCCACCAAAGCACTGCAGTAGATTGATTTCCCTTTCCAGTAGAGGCTGGCTGTCCGAACTTTCAGTTTCTCGGTTTATGTGAACAGTCAGAGAAGGAAGTGAAGGTAAGGCAAGTGTACTTGCTTATAAAAAGGACCCTTCAGTAAATATAAAGTAGAAATTTTTATTCCATAAATACAGCAGGACCCCAGACCACCCACAGAAAAGTTTAATTGGTTAGGTCTGGGATATGACATTTATTTTTAAAAAGCTCCAGTGGGAAATTTGGATGTTCATTACTGTTTAAAACTTCCTTAATTTGGAGGTACTACCAAATACTTCTGATTACCCAGAAGAATATTCTAAGTTTGGGTAACTTGGAAGTTCAGTTTTTCTCGTTGGGTTTTAGAAATGGAAGTATGTACTTTTAGCAACTCACTACCTATATGTGCATCTCCTCTTCTTTTCTGTAATTCTTTTCTTTATAAAAGTTCTGTTATGAAATCTATTGGCATATTATATGGCCTCAATCCTCTTAAAGAAAATCTGGGCAATAAATTTGGATGTGCTCCCAAAAAGCTTTTTTGTTTAATTCATTATTCATCCCAGAATTTCTTTCTTAATGACTTTACTAGATTTAAACTATGTATTTGTTTCATTTTTCAAAACTTAATTATAAAAATAAGGATTTTTTTGGTCATTGACAATGAACGGGAAGAGAAGGAAAAAATTGATTTTAAAATAGTCTCAATTGTTTTCATTTTGATTTAATTACTTGATTTTTACGTGATCATTTCTCTTTCAGTCTGAAGTTGACAAGCAGCAGCATAGACACTGGTCTGAGTATCAAGCAATTGGGTGGTTTGTATATAAATTTTAATGCAGACAAACTACAGTCAAACAAGAAAACCCTAACACAGATCAAGGAGAAAAAGAAAAATGAGGTAGGTTGTGTGACGTGTCCTAGAGGCTTTCATGGATCTAGCCAGTTACGTCTAGAAATGATTAGACCTTGGTGAGAGACGAATTTTCTTACAAGTGAAATCACATCAGTCTCCTCTGCCCCTCCCCCCTTTCCAAAACAGTTGTTTCTCATTTTTATAAAGTCCTGGCTGTAAAAGATGACACTTGAAAAAATAAAGTAATACAGGATCAGTGTTCTTGCACCCACCAGTTGTGACCCCAGGGGTTGTATTTTCCCTCTTTTTTGCCGTGCTTTTAGTTCTTAGCTGTCCTGGACTGTGGTGAGAACCTGAAAGCTGTGAGTGCCTGCTTCCCCCACCAGGATAAAGTGCACATGTGCACACAGACATAAAATTGTGCGTTTAATTTCAGAAGGAAATTACAGGGTGGTGACCTCATTCAAACACCCAGCTTTAGCAGCCATTTCACACAGCTTCTTCCCACATCTGTATTTTCTAGACATGCTTCCTCTTCAAGTCTTTCTTCGGGTCTTTAAATCCAGGTGCCTGTTTTCTGTCCCTTTATATGTGCTGAGGCACTTGACCTCACTAATCGCCCTACTTCTGTTCCCTGCCTGAACCACCTCCTCCTTTTGTGTTCTTTATCCTGGTTAATGATGCCAGAGTCTTTCTGTTCTGCAGTCACTGAGCCTAGGCTACTGTGCTTCTACTTGCTGCTCCCTTCCCCCACTGTCACGGGCTCACGCAGGCCTGTATTTCTCATCTAGACTCCTGTAGTAGCCTCCTTACTCTTTTTTCTTCATGCTGTTCTCCACGCTCTTGCTAGATTTCCTAAAAACATAATCTGACCATAATATTCTTTTATTTTAAGATTTTATTTATTTACTTTTAGGGGAGAAAGAGAGGGGGAGAGACATCAATGTGTGGTTGCCTCTTGCACGCCCCCATCTGGGGACCTGGCCCACAACCCAGGCATGTGCCCTGACTGGGAATCAGACTGATGACCTTTAGGTCACAGGCCGGCACTCAGTCCACTGAGCCACACCAGCCAGGACCCGACCATGATACTCTCTTGTTTAAGTCCTTCAGTGGTTCCTCAAAGCCTTCAGAATGCCTCTGTCCCTCCAGCCTTGTCCAGCTGCTGTGCTCTCACCCTGGAAGACTGCTGTAGACCTGAACATAGCCTGCTCTTTCCCAGGCCAATGCACAGATCATAGATCGCTGTCTTCAAGAATGTTTCTTGACCCTAGTCCTTCCTTGACCCTAGTCCTTCCCCCACCTCCTTTGTGCTTCTGCAACACCCACTATCAATCAGATTCATTATTAATCATGGTATAATGATTACTGAATTTTATCTTTGTATTCCTAAAACAGGATTTTTCAACCCCAACAATATTTATGTTTTGGGCTGCACAATTCTTAGTTGTGGGAGGGTGTCTGCGCATTGTAGGATGTTAGCAGCAGCCCTGGCCTCCACCCACCAGGTGGGAATAGCATCCCCCCTCCCCACCACCGCCACACACACACCCACACCAGAAATGCCTTCAGATACTGCCATTTGCTCCCAATTGAGAACCACTGTCCTAAACCCTAGTACGGTGTTTAACACACAACACGCTCTTAATAATCTGTTAAATGTCATGCTCTCGTCTGAGTGATAGGAGAGTCTGGACTGCTACTGTACTGCCCAGAAACTTCTAACTCTGAACCTGAATTGGGGATGTCTCAGTTGATAATGTCAAATGTTATTGACCAAATTAATATTGTTGTATTCCTCTTGAACTATTTTGAGGACTAAGCAGTAGTCTTTAGTGCTTGCACTGGGGGAAATGACTAACTACCCTGAGGCTTCTTTTAGTCACAGAAATGGTATTATGACAATATTTAATCATTCTAAGCAAGTAACAAAAAATACTTAAGTACTGCACGCGAGAGCAACCTGGAGAGACTTTGACAGCTCAGGTCAGCGTAATACCTGCAGCTGCCACTCGCCTTTCCTATAATATATCGGGAAAAGAAAAAGAAATGCTGAAGTAAATTAGGAAAGATTAACAGATTTGACTGAACACAAATTTGAAACTTAAACAATTAAGCCTTAAATGGTGTGGCTCAATTGGGTGTTGGCCTGTGAAACAAAAGGTCGCTGGTTCGATTCTGGTCAGGGCATGTGCCTGGGTTGGGGGGTAGTCCCTGGTTGGGGCGTGTGCAGGAGGCGGCCAGTTGGTGTTTGTTACATCCATGTTTCTCTCGCTCTCTTTCTCCCTCCTTTGCGCTCTCTCTATAAATAAATAAAATCTTTAAAAAACTTAAGGAATTAAAAACACCTTAATAACGACGAGCAAAAGACCACAGATTAATATCAAGACACAAAATACATGTTTACAAATTAATGAGCACACAACCCTATGTCAAAATGAAGACGTGCCCAGAAAAGTACAAGTATTCCCACAGAAGAGGACTTGATGTAGAAAGATGGTGAACAGCAGATGAGAATAGCCAGGAGGCACCGCTGACAGCACACAGAAAGGTAGCACCCTGTGTTGGTGGCAATAGAGAGAAGGGCCGTGATTAACTGTTGGTAGGAGCTCCTACTATTTGAATGCAAGGCATTTACCATTACCTATAAAAATTTTAGATGACAAATTTTGGAATCTGTTCTACAGAAATAATCACAAGTGTGCAGAGGTGATGTTTACAATATTTATGGAAAAAAGTTTAATGGAGACAAAGTAAATGTCACAAGAAAAACTGGCGTATGACAGCCACTAATAAGCTGTTGATGTGTGGAAAAATGGACATTGAAAGATCATCCAAGATACATTGAGTTGCAAAAAGCAGATTTGTCTAGATAGGGTTGTCTCATTGGTAAAACAAAGAGTATATGTTGTTGAGTCAGAATCTCTGTCGCTGTGCTTACCAATAGTCTAGCCAGTCTCCTTAGATTACAAGCTGTTTTGCCAACATCCAAAAAACTTACTACAATCTGGTCAGGTTTTTCTCGGACTTCAAGAGCCGCGTGGCATTGTTCCCATTGTCTTTACATTCCGGAGGTTTGGTGCGGGCGGCTGGTTGCGGACCAGTAAATGCAAGTGGACGTGATGTAGACCCAGTGTGTGCAGGCTCAGATCAGTAAAAGAAATTTGAACTGATGATTGATTTTATAGATCTAAAGTAATTCTTCAGTTTGCCTCCTAAAACTTCTTTTTTTTTAGATTTTTATTTACTAATTTTTAGAGAAAGGTGAAGGGAGAAAGAGGGAGAGAAACATCCGTCGGTGGAATCTCGCAGGCTCCCCAACTGGGGACTGCGCCCACAACCCAGGCCTGTGCCCTGACCGGGAGTCAAACCCGGCGACCTTTCACCTTGTGGGGCAAGGCTCAGCCGGTCAGGGCTCCTAAAACATTTTTATTGTAATAGAGTTTACAAGTTTAAAGACAGGGAAAACTTCACAGTACTGTGTCTATGTATAAAAAGAGTTAATGTATTTGGAATAGTCTTCAGTCTGAGGGATGTTCCTCTAGTAAGACAAAAATGTTGAAAAAGTTATGTGGCATGAAATTTTAAAACCAATTTAATATTTTTATAGATTATGCAGAAAGCCATCATTACTCCTGATTTTGAAAAAAACTACTGTGTCCCACCGTATCGTGAATCAAAGTATCAACTTCAGAAGAAACGCAGAGTAAGTGCAATGACTCATTATTTAGAATGTTTTAGATGATAGGAGTATGCTGTGTTCAGCTCATATACAACGTGGTTATACAATTAAAAAGTATATACGTTTTCAAAGAAAATTATCACGGATACCCAAGGGCCTATAAAATGTGGTCCTGTAAACACGTTCTATATGGATTAATCACGAAGTGAAAATGCACTGGGTGGTGCACACAGATAACAACTTTTTTTCCTTAAAAGTAGTGACAGTCACCATTTAAAGTCACTGTCCATACCTCTTGGCTTGTCAGTGCTGTTCCCTCGAGACTCGGGACTCTTGTCCGTTGCATGCTGTTGTGGGGAACTCGACGTAGCCAGCTCAAAGCCTGGTCTGTTTAGTCTGCAAATGAGAGGATAGGAACTCTTTTCCTTAATAAAGCAGGGATTGCTTCCGTCTGCCATTTCAACTAATGGGCGTAGAGAAGTCATCAAGAGACTTTGGGGGAAATTTGAGGGAGGTGCCCAGTAATGCCTTGTCACTAGTGTAAAGCACCTTGGCACACGGTAGACACTTCATAGCATTGGTTGTATAAATGGAGCAGAATATAAAATCAAGCAAATTACTTGCTAGGAGTTTTTAAAAGAATCAACTTTTTAAAAAAGTAACAAATTTCTGGACTGTTGGAGTGAATGACTTTGAGATACCTGGGTGACTGCATAAAAATGTTAATGTTTACATATAAGCTGCAGAAGTGAAATGTTTTTATACATCATCTCTTGTGTAGGCTGTTTTAGACAATAGAAATTAAAGCTGTGGGCTACCTCCCAGCAGTCAGCAGTTCTTACTAAAATACAAAGTTGAATTTAAAGGAGCCCTCATTTGTGAAACTGCTAGTGCTTTACCTAATTTACCAGAGAAATCACTTTTTTGTTGTTTCATTCCTGAATGAAAGATGAATCTGAAGACTAATACTTTCTGTAAAGTAACCTTATTTGTTATTAATTAGTGAAATCTTCTGTATCTGCAATTTTGGTGGATATAGGTATAGTTTATACACTGTTTATTGAAGTTAGAATTTTCTGTTTGTTTTTGAAATCTGAATTTCAGAAAGAGCGACAAAAAACAGCAGGCGATGGCTGGTTTGGTATGAAAGCTCCAGAACTGACAGACGAACTGAAAAATGATCTCAAAGCACTGAAGATGAGGGCTGGCATGGACCCAAAAAGGTTTTACAAGAAAAACGACAGGGACGGCTTCCCTAAGTACTTTCAGGTATGAAGCGAACGGAATAGTGGCGGTGACGCTCTGTGGATTTCAGCTTGGGAAGGATGCACTGTACTGTGATCTTTCTGTTTACTCTTAAAGTAGATGGATATTTACAAAGCACATCTGCTCAGGCAATACAATAATGTCCAGAACCCGATTCAGGCAGCCACCAACTTGTAATGACTTTCCATACAGAGACAGTGTTGCCGATGGTGACCGGGTTCGCAGGTCAGCTCTCTGAGTTACGGAACCTGTAAGATGGCTGTTCCATCCATCCCGAGTACCAGCCTCAGAGCAAGAATTCTTAGAGTGGACAACAAAAGCGGGGCTCGTTTGCACCAACTTTTTTTTTTTTTTTTTTCAGGGTAGAGGGGTATGCCCAGGCAAATTCTGAAAATAAGTTAAAAATTGGTTTTCAAAGTGTTTTCAGGTGAAGTCCAGTGGAGTCATCCTCTGGGATCTCTCAAGTTCATTTTGTTCTTCTTGACTACCTTCCGTGTCACTCATCTGGGTTATTAAAATGGTCCTTTGCCTCCAGGTCTGCTCTCCCTTCTAAGTCTGCCCTCCACATGTAACCAGGCATCTATTCTTTAAAAAAAGGGGTGGGGGGACCATCAGTCCAGGATACACCTCTGTTAAGTGGTATCACAGATGTCATTCAGTACTTTCAACAATTCTTTGTGACCTGTGGGGTAGAGTCTTTACCCTTTGATATGGCCCTTCACAGTCACAGTCTGCACCCAGACTAGGTCACCAACCCCTGCTTTGTCACGGACTGTTGTTGGCATTTGACTTTGCATGTGCTGGGCTCTGTCTTGTGTGCTTGGTGGAATTTTATCATACAAACCCAAGCTAATATATCATCTTTTGTGCAACCTTTATCTCTCTTAGACAGAATTGGTCACTTAGTTTTTAGAGCATCTGAAATGTTTTGTTCAGCATAATACTATGTTATGTTTTTTTGTTTGTTTAAAGATTTTATTTATTTTTAGACAGGGGAAGGGAGGGAGAGAAACATCAATGTGTGGTTGCCTCTCACATGCCCCCAACCCAGGCATGTGCCCTGACTGGGAATCAAACCAGCGACCCTTTGGTTCACAGGCCGGTGTTCAATCCACTGAGCCACACCAGCCAGGGCACTATGTTCTGTTTTAATTGTTTGGTTACCTGTCTGTGGATCTTCCTTTTAATACTATGGGCTACTCACTGCCAAGGAGCATTATTTTTGTTTTCCTATGCCTAGGACAGTGCCTGGCACATAGTAGACAGTACAGTTTACCTGGTTGAATGTATGTACTAATGCAGAGTGGTCGATAAGAAGGTTCTAAGCAGGCAGCATTTATTATAATCTAGGAGATCAAATAGGTGTCTAGTAGAATTTTTGTGTCAATTTCATTAAATTGGGAAGCTAAAACAAGAGTTTATCTGTCCTACTTTTTCCCTCTAGTTACACTGTTCCTCAAGAACTTACTGTACTGTCTGGCACTGAATTATAGAAAAGGAATTTTAGATTTCTTATAAACTAATAAAGAAATGTCCTTAGGATCTAACAGAGATTGAAAAGGTGATTTATTTTTGCTTTTAAAAATGGCAAAATTAACTTTAATATTGGTATAATGTACATTTAAGTTTTCATGCCTTTAACAAATACACTTCCTAGAGCTACTCTGAAATAGGGAAGCAGTGTGGCACGCAGGTATTGCATGACTTGTTTCAATCCCTGTTCGTAGATTGGAACCATTGTCGACAATCCAGCTGACTTCTACCATTCACGAATTCCCAAGAAACAAAGAAAGAAAACTATTGTGGAAGAACTGCTGGCTGATTCTGAGTTTAGAAGGTAAAGGAGTTTATGTTTCACTTTATAATACGTATGATTTCCTTTAGAATATGCATAAACTTTTAAAATTCCAGATTATTTTTAAATGCCTTAGCACACTTTCTCAACAGCAACACTACTTACCCTTCGGATGGGATGACTCTTTCTTAGAGGAGACTTGCATGTGCATTGTAGGCTGTTTAGCAGCATCCTGGGCCTCTAGCCCCGCCCTCTGCCAGTGGCAGCCCCCATTCCTGACAATCAAAAATGTGTTCAGACATTTTCATACGTTCACTGCAGGATGTAAGCATTTCCAGTTTAGAGCAGCTGCTTTACAGAAAAGCTGAAAAATATTTGACAGACTAGAGGAGAATGAGCCTGCTAAGGAGACTGGGAAAGAACAGCCAAGGGGATATTGAGAAAACTAGAAAAGCACGATGTCATAGTAGTCAAGGAACAAGAGTGTTTTGAACGGGTATAAGGCAGTGAGAGTAGTTAAGAAGTGCTGCTGGGAGATCAAATGAAGTAAGTAAGAACTTGCTGGGGATTTAGTTACAGTAACTTTGGCAGGAGTTTTAGGGGAGCGATGGGAAAGAAAACAGCTGGAGAATGGGTTGAAAATGAAGAAATGGACACAGCTCTTTGAAGAAGTTCTGTTGTGAAGAGGAAGGGAAAGGCAGGGCTAGTAGATAAGGACTTAGAGGACTTTTTTAAGATGGGAGTAATTTGAGTGTGTTTAAATGTCCTTGAAGCAGCTACGTATATATTGTAGGAGATTTAAAAGTGTACCTCATGTAGAAACCTCTGCTAAAAGTTGCAGATTGGTTTAATAGCAAAGTAAAAATATTTATCAAGGATTCTAAAAATAATGTAGCTTGTAGGTATGGAAAACAAATTTAGCTCAAAATGTTATAGAAGATATTAAATGAGTCTGGGTAATGGTAAAAAAAATTAGAATAAGCACTATCAGCATGCTCTGATTTATGAGATTGCCTTCATCAAGACTGCAAAATGTAGGTCAGTTTTTATCCACGACATGTGGTTAACACTTGGGTAAGTGTAAGACACTAAAAGTCATCTTAGAATAAGGAAGTTGGGGCAGTAGGCCAGAAATGTAGTAGCTTAAACTTGAACTCGCAGGTTAGAGGTCGTATCAGTTCATCATTCCCCACACCTCGGTCACTGAGTACCATTTTCACAATCCTGTACAGTCCCCTGTGCACTGCCTGCTTTATTGTAAAAGGAAGGAGACTTTATTGCTACTGTGAGTTAATATTTTCCTAACTACATTAATATAACTACATTACTTAAGAAGAGTATTGTCCTAAACTTACATGCCGAAACACGTGAAACATTCTGCAAGACCATCTCCTCATGGAGAGTTTACGGCAACCCCTTGGCAGCTGGCTCGAGGTTTTCTCTGACCACTTTAGGATAGGGAACTTCCGTGAATGTATTTAATGCATCAGATACTCGTAAATAGGAATGCTCTGGGACAGAAGAAAATGCTTTTCTGCCTTATATGTGGTTTTTGGTTTTTTTTCATTTGTACTTTAGCCTTAGATTTGTTAGAAAGTCTGCAAACTGTGCTCTTGGGGTTGAGTGGGCCGTAAAGTTCGAGGGTTTCAGGGGTTCCCATCCCCAGGGCCACTGACCAGTACCGTCCTGGCCTATTAGGAACCGGGCTGCACAGCGGGAGGTGAGCTTGAATACAGTGCACTTGAATCCTCCTTGAAATCAGTCCCTGGTGCCAAAAAAGTTGGGCACCACTTGTTTAAATAACTGCTGCTTTAAAGAAAATTTGAGCTAATCCTCAGCTTTAGTAATGTGGTAACAGACTTAGGTAACACATGGATGTGCTAAACAGAGGAGTTACATGTATGTGTCAGAGAATTTTTTAACATTTCATAATTACCTGTGGACTGGCAGCCCTTTTGTTGAAGCTTCTAGCTACTGCCGCATTTTTTTGCAATAAATTGTGCTTTTGTGTTTCTAAAGCCCAATGGAGAAATATAGTCTGTAGCAGCAATTCTCTGTTCTGAAGATGCTGTTAAACTCTGAAGAATTATTGAAAACCTAAAGAACTTTTGTGGGTTACATTTATCAGTATTTATCATAATAGAAATTAGAATTAAGAAACCAAAAATATTCATTAATTCACTTTAAAATAATAACAATCCCATTACGCATTAACATACTTTTATGAACAAAACAAAAATCATGAAATTTAAATTTCTTCAATGTCTGACTTGAACTTGGAGCCTCATTTGTGCTTCTGCATCAGTCCGCTGTGGCACCGCATGTTGTGGAGCCTCTGGAGAGCCTGCTGCACACTCGCCAGGCAGTGAGCACGAGAAAGGAACAGGGTCCTAGTGTCTCCCTAGTGGACCCTGAAAGGGTCTCATTTCCGGGCCACACTTTGAAAACCATCAGTCTGTGATACATTTTTAAGGTTCCAAAAAGTATATTATGTGTTTTCAGGTAAGTGTAAACTTTGTGTTTTGCTTAGTCCTGTGTTAACATTTTTAACTCACAAAAATATGTAAAGCATTTGATGTTAGCTGGATGTAGTACAAGAGTCTCTGGTGACTGAAAATTTACAAAAGCTCCCCCTCCAGTTGTTTTTCCTCATTAGACTGTAAGCTTCATGAGGGCAGGGCTGTGGCTGTCTGGCTCACTCTCCTGTCATCAGCTCCTAGCATGGCTCCTTGCACATGGGGACTTAGTATAGAAAGGGTAACTAGATGGTAAAAAGGAAAAAAATTGAGATTTAAAAGTGAGCTCTACCTCCCCGAGATGTTACATTAACTTCTAATAATGTCCAGTGTGTCATACTTTAGAACTGAAAGGTTTGGTTTTTATTTTTAGATACAACCGAAGGAAGTACTCAGAGATCATGGCTGAAAAAGTAGCAAATGCAGCAGGAAAGAAGTTTCGAAAGAAGAAGAAATTTCGCAATTAAGATTCACCAAGCAAGCCACAGTATTTACATCTCCCCTCTATTTATTTACTAAAGGTGTTTTTGGAAACTAACTCCATCACAAAAAATTAGTGTAGACTGGCCCTATTTATTTATAGGGATTTCTGTTTGGAAAAAGTTGGTTTGAGAGAAAAATGATCACATGCCC
>VMDR010032979.1:0-11522 GCA_007922815.1 Macrotus californicus
GCGCCTGTTACATAGTAAGGGGCGGAGCCTTAGGTGTTCACCAGGACGGGGCGGCCACGTCGCTGCCTTGTGACGCTGTTTGTGGGGGAGGGGTCCGAGAGGGAACAATGGCGGCCGCTCCGCTCCCTGCCGGTTACCAGTCATTTTCCGCACTACCCACAGTCCAACGGGGCCCCTCTGGTGCTGGCTCCGGTGCCGATCCCCGGTGGGAGGGCTGTGTATGCTCCAGGACCCTGTGGGTCTCTCCAACGAGCTCTCTTGTGAGGCCGGGAGTTTCTCCCGCTGCCGCTGCCTCCACCCCCACAGGAGTTTTCAATCAGAGGCTTTGAGGCTTTATTTCCCCGTGCTGGAACTCTGGGTTGTGGGGTCTGTCTCACTCCCCAGTTGTTCCTCCCCGTTTATCCTCACGAGGGAGTGGGACGCCCGGTCCGCAGCTGCCACCTCTCCCGGCCAGCCGCGCCTTTCCCAGATCCGCCAGCCGCCGCCCTGCCGCTCGAGTCCTCTCCGCCCCTCCTACTGGTCTGGATGTATGTTTCTTAGTTTCTTGGTTGTCGGACTACCATACGGTTCGATTTTCTGTCAGTTCTGGTTGTTTTTTCTTTTAAAATTTGTTGTTGTCCGTCTTTTGGTTGTTCGAGGAGGCACAGGGTGTCTACCTACGCCTCCATCTTGGCCGGAAGTTGATTGTTTTTTGTTTTAATATTTGTTGTTGTCGTCCTTCTTTGGGTTGTGCGAGGAGGCATAGTGTGTCTACCTATGCCTCCATCTTGGCCGGAAGTCCCATATCCTTTTTCCATATTTTAAAAGATTACCAAATTATCTCATAAATTGTCATTTTATATCCAGGTAGTCCTTTTCCCATTTATTTTATATATATGGTTCTACATGTCAATATTTTTGTACAGTTATCAAAAACAGTTCTGGTACATTCTGAGTGGCAACTCAAGTTCATATTTTGAGGCAATTGTAGATATTATTTATTATATATCACATATACTTTGTATTTCATATTGCTGCCATAACAAACTACCTCAAATTTAGTGGCTGAAAACAATACAAATTTATTATATTAACAGTTTTGGAAATCAGAAGCTCAAGTTGGGTTTCACTGGGCTAAAATCAAGGTATCAATTGTGATCTTTGTGGAGGCTCAAGGGGAGAATCTGTTCCCTTGCATTTTCCAGCTTGGAGGCTACCCACACTCCTTGGTTTATGGCCCACAGCCAGCAATTTCATCACCCTGAGCTCTGCTTTCATAGTCATATCACCTTCTCTGACTCTGACTCCCCTGCCTCCCTCTTTCTTTCAAGGACACTTGTAGTTACGTTAGTCCCATTTGCACAGTTTAGGATAATCTCCTTTCTCAAGATCCTTAGTCACATCTGCAAAGTCCTTTCTACCTTGTTAGTGAACATATTCACAGGTTCTGGTGATTAGGATGTAGACATCTTTGGTGGAGGAGAGGGCATTAGCTGTCTATATACCGTATGTGTTCTTTCTTGGTCTTTTCTCCTGTCTGTTATAAATATCAGAGACTGATTTGTGGTATTGAGCTGGAGCTGGCAATTTTTCTGAGTGTTAGAAGCCTGGGGTTAATAAGTATATTCCTTTTACTCCCATCAGTAAAACCCATCATGAACTTTCCTCCTATTTCTCCCTTTCCCTCTCTGCCTCCTTGCCTCCCTCCCTCCATCCTTATTTATTGAACCATTAAATAAACATCTATTAATTGCTTGCTGTTTGCCAGACTGTGAGCTAGACTCTGAGCTACAGAGATCAGTGGAGGAGAGAGATATATACAAATACTTACAACACTGTATGGGAAGTACAATTTCTAGAAAAGAGCAAAGTAATATGAGAGTACAGAGGAAGGACACCTAACCTTAATGGAAGGAAGGTAGGATCAGGAAAAGCTTCCTAGAGAACTTAGTACCTGAGCTCCTTTTAATGAAAAGTGAGTTTGAAGAGGAAGGGAGAGAAAGGCATTCATTACAGGCAGAGGAGACAATATGAGCAAAATCTCAAAGACAAGAAATAGTATGATATGTAGGTCAGGAACTATGGGTCATTTATTTTTTGCTAAAACAAAATTTGAGGCTAGGAGTAATAAACATACCTAGATAAATAGACAAGGGCATCATGTGCTTGATTAAGATTCTTATATTTTGTTTTGTAATGTGGGGAAAAATGTGTTGCAGAAACTAAGCAAATGCCTTCAACTATGGCATTGTTGTAGGTGTGAAAAGGGCAATTTGAGAAATATTTAGGCAGTAAAATAGGTGGAACTTCTTGAATGATTTTTGGAGAGGGAGAAAGGGGCACCTGTAGGTGACTTCCATGTTTCCAGTTTGAGTGCTTGATTGCCTGATGCCACCAAATGAATTAGAGAATACTAAAAGAGGGGCCAGACAGCGGGGAATGCAGGTAAGTTCAGTTTTGAGTATGCTGAGTTTGAACTGTCCCTGGGTCAGTCTGGTTGACAGTGTCCAGCAAGTTTGAAACTTGAGGGAGGCCAGCACTATAGATACAGATTTGGAGGTTATCGGCATTTATATAGTAGTTGAATTTTTTTGTTTTTATTTTTTTGAGAATATGTTTATGAAAGCTGGGAATAGTGAAACAAGGAAGGGCTTAAGGTAAAAGAAGCAACAGGTGAGCGCTTAGGGAGGGCTGTGTTGGGTCTCTAGAAATGTTATAGGAAAGAAATGAGCCGATGTGGGGCTGCTGTTAGCTCATTCACAAGTCAGAGAAAAGGGCGCCTTGGAGACAGGTCCACGGGGTTAGCCGAGGATGAGCTGCCGCTGCACATTGCTCCTCTGGTTTCAGGTTGCATGGGAGGAACCCTTAGAGTTTAGGATGTGCGGGCCTGACAGGGAAGAAAGATGTGGGTGTGCTCCGTAGAGGAAGAGCACACTATAGTAGTTGAATTTAGAAGTGTAGGGGAGATACCCAAGAAAAGTATGTAGACCAGGAGAGTAATGACTTGAGGATAAAACTCTGACCTACCAGCCTTTGAAGGTCTGGCAAAAGAAAAGAGTACACAAAAATACTCCCAGAGCCAATAGAATAGAAACTTTAAGGATAGACTCTGGTCTTTCCTGTTCTTTAAGAATAGAAAAGATTTGAACAGATTTGCAAATGCCACAGAAGAGATGATTAAAATGTCTCCTAAAAAAGTAGAGATAATTGGTTCAAAGCCAAGGGTGGATGTATTATCTTAATTTTGTATTTATCCTCTTGTTAAAAGTGACATGCATTTAAAATTTTTATAAAAATATATCTTCTGAAAAAAATTCACACAGTGCATATGAAATGCAAGTTCCCCTTGCATTTCACCCAATCTACAGGCCTCCTTCCTATCCTGCTCTCCAGCTGTACACACTCAAAATCATTCTTTTTTAAAATTATATTTTATTGGTTGTGCTATTACAGTTGTCCCAATTTTCCCCTTTTGCCCCCCTCCACCCAGTCACCCCACTCTCTCAGGCAATCCCCACACCATTGTCCTTGTCCATGGGTCATGCATATATGTTCTTTGGCTATTCTATTCCTTATGCTGTATTTTATATCTTCATGGCTGTTCTGTAACTACCTGTTTGTACTTCTTAAACCCTTCACCATTTTTACCCATCCCCAACCCACCATCCATCTGGCAACTATCAAAATGTTGTCTGTGTCTATGATTCTGTTTCTTTTCTGCCTGTTTATTTTGCTTTTTAGATTCAATTGTTGATAGGTATGTATTTATTGTCATTTTATTCTTCATAGTTTTGATCATCATCTTCTTACAGAAGACCCTTAACATTTCATATAATACTGGTTGGGGGTAATGAACTCCTTTAGCTTTTTCTTGTCTGGGAAGTTCTTTATCTGTCCTTCAATTCTAAACCATAGCTTTGCTGGGTAAAGTTGGAGGCAGGCCCTTGGTTTTCATCACTTTGAATTTCTCACCAATCCCATCTAGCCTGTCAAATTTCTTTTGAGACATCAGCTGACAGTCTTTTTTTTTTTTTTAAGATTTTGTTTGTTTATTTCTAGAGAGAGGTGAAGGGAGGGAGAAGAAGAGGGAGAGAAACATCAGTGTGTGATTGCCTCTTGCATGCCCCTAACTGGGGACCTGGCCTCCAACCCAGGCATGTGCCATGATTCGGAATTGAACAGATGACCCTTTGGTTCACAGGCCAGCACTCAGTCTACTGAGCCACACCAGGCAGGGCCAGCTGACAGTCTTATGGGAGCTCCCTTGTAGGTAACTATCTGCTTTTCTCTTGCTGCTTTTAAGATTCTCTGTTTGTATTTAACCTTTGACATTTTAATTTTATTGTGTCTTGGTGTGGGCCTCTTTGGGTTCATCTTGTTTGGGACTCTCTGTGCTTCCTGGACTTGTAGGTCTATTTCCTTCACCAAATTAGGGAAGTTTTCAGTCATTATTTTTTCAAACAGATTTACAGTTTCTTCTCTCTCTTCTCCTTCTGGCACCCCTGTGATGCCAATGTTGGTATGCTTGAAGTTGTTCCAGAGGCTGTTTACACTATCCTTCTTTATTGGATTCTTTTTCTTCTTGTTGTCCTGATTGATTGTTTTTTGCTTCCTTATGTTCCAAATCATTGATTTGATTCTCAGCTTCATCCACTCTACTGTCATTTTCTTATTTCAATTAATGTATTTTCAATTTCTGTCAGGGTCATTTTATGCTGCTGAGGTCCTCACTAAGTTCCTTGAGCATCCTTATAACCATTGTTTTGAAGTCTGCACCTGATAGATTGCTTCTCTCAATTTTGTTTAGCTGTTTTTCTGGAGTTTTGATCTGTTCTTTCATCTGGGCTGTGTTTCTTTGTCTCCTTGTTTTGGCAGCCTCCCTGTGTTTGTTTCTATGTATTAAGTAGAGCTGCTTTGATTTTGTGTCTTAGTAGCATGGCCTAATGTAGTAGGTGTCCTTTAGGGTCCTGTGGCACAGCCTCCCTTATCACCCAAGCTGGGCACTCAAGGGTCACCCTCTGTATCAGTTGAGTACACCCTCATCCTGTAGCTGAGCCTTGATTGCTGTTGGCAGATAAAATGGAGGGATTTACCTAGGCCAGTCAGCTGCAAGGACTGGCTGTGACCACTTACCACCAACCTCCACCCTCTGTGGAGGATCAGTTGTGCAGGGGCAGGGTGGCAGTGCTCCGGCATGGTCTGTAGCAGTCCAGTGGGTGCGCAGCCTTTGGGGTTTCCCAGGTGGTGCAGGCCAAGGTCTGCCCCCACTTGTGTTTTGCCCAGAACCACCCTGCCTGAGCTATAAAGTAATCTGAGATGGCTGTGAAATGGCTGCTGCTTGTGCTGGGTTTGGAGATTCCCAGGTGAAGCCATGCTGTGCATCTAGAATAGTTGCTGCTGGTGCTGGGCCTGTGGCTACTTAGCAAGAGATGCAGGGGCTGGGGCCTCACTGAAGCTGGCTGTTGCTCTTTTGAGAGAATTAAGTAAGTTGTGAAGCATGAGCCAAGACCAGTCATTCATATGGAAAAGCAGCTTGTGTGGGCCAGTAAGTTGGGTGGGACAGAGTCTCTGGGGTCTCTAGGGTGGGCAAATAGTGTTAGCCAGTTTGATGGAGTCTCAGATATGGTACCAGCCTGCTGGCTCTGTGGCTCTGTAGGGCAAGGGTTCAGTAAAAGGACAGTGGCCTCTGCCCTCCTTTTTGTTCCCCAGCTCTCACCTGGATGCTAGACACTTCAGATTCTTTTTGTATGCTACTGGTGCCTTTTAAGCTGCTACCCAGGTGCTATTGGGAGAAAGCTGTACCTCCAGCTCTCACCCTGATGAAGGACAATTCAATTTCTTCCTGTATGTTTCTGATGCCTTTCAATCTGCTGCCCCCATGTTGGAGCTCAGATGGAGTGTGTCTGAGTAAGTCTGTGTACAGGCCCTTTAAGAGGAACTGCCTTGGACTCTAGCAGTTCCTGTCTTCCACCCGCCTCAATCCCCACTAGTTATTTTTTTTTAAGATTTTTAAAAATTTATTTATTTTCAGAGAAAGGGGAAGGGAGGGAGAAAGAGAAGGAAAGAAACATCAGTGTGTGAGAGAAACACAGATCAGCCGCCTCTCACATGCCCCCAACCAGGGACCTGGCCTACAACCCAGGCATGTGCCTTGACCGGGAATCGAACTGGCAACCTTTTGGTGTGTGGGACGATGACCAACACACTGAACACCAGTCAGGGTGGATAGTATTCTTTATCCTCATTTTTCAAATGCAGAAACAAGGGCTAGAATGGTTAATAAACTAAGCTAAGGTGGTGGTTAATAAGATGAACCAGGATTCAATCCCAGGTCAATATGATTATGAAGCTTATATTCCAGCCACTGTTGCATAGCTCTCATAGATAAATGAAATCTTCTTCCCATCCTTTTATTTCAGTTGTTAACCACAGCCCAAGTGGTGTGCTATGAATCCTTTCAGTGTGAGAGTGCTGAAGTGTGCCCTAGCGGAGTGGGCTGTCCTCTTGGATTAGTTACTTTGCTGTAGAAAATGTTGACAAATTAATTTGAAGTAGGCAGAGATACTTTATTTTCTGAGATTAGAGGGAAGAAAGTGAAGACAAGGTAAGTGTCTAACAAGAAAAATCGCTTGGTAGGTACTGTTGAGGGCTGTGCTCAGCAGGAAACATGAATTCACAGACATGACAGTCAGTACCACTGTGTGATTTACCTCCTATCGTGTTCAGTCTTTTGGGTTTAAGAGTAGATCACTGAGTGCGAGTTGGACTTTTGACTGACAAGAACATCAAAAGACTAGTAGTGCAAGGAACCAGATTCCTCATGGGAGAAAAAACTCCGATGTTTAGCCGTGAAGCCCAGGCTGGGTTAGAAAGGAAGAGATGTCATGAGAGGCTCAGTGGCCTGAGAAAGGGGAGCAATTACAAAAGTAAAGGGCTCTGTAAGGTTGAAGAAGTAGTAAAAAGGGAAAGCTGAGAGAACAGAAAGTTCAGGTCAGTGGCTGGGATTCCAGAGTTGGATGGTCCTGAGGTAGTGTAGTTCAGTTGATGACAGAATCCAAGGTGTGGGCCTGGTGGTGGGTGGCAGAAATAGAGTAGAAGGAAGGTAATTTGAATTAAGGAGTTCCAGGTATTTAAGGCTAAACTGATTAAGGGGTTATACAGCTAAGCCTTAGAATCTTCTGGAATTATGGCAGAAGTTGGGATGGAGACAGATACTGGGAGCCAAGTTTCAAAGCCCTCAGTGAATAAAAAAGAGTGATTTAGAAAACCAGTAAATGCCAGCGACCCGAATACTATAGGCTAAAGATGTCAGGGGTCTCAAAGGATGATGACTTTTACATAAAGGGGAGAGCTACTGCTAAGTGAGTCTGGAGAGTGCCAGTTCCTGCGGTCCTAGTTCCTTTCATGGGGAGGTGAGCGTCTGGTGGAGGTTCAGTGTAGAGGCAGTAGAGATAGCACTGCCCTCAAGGCAGAGCCAAGTTTATTTTGGAAAGCATTCTATGGAAGATTTGCGGGTATAGGGAAAGCTTGGGATGGGAGGTGGAGTCAATAAAGGCAGAAACAAGAGTAAGAAAGCACAAAGGAGAGGAGGTGGGGATGAAAGTAGGAAAGGCTAGCAGATAAGGACTCTAACATGAGGACAAGGGAGAAGCATGCTTTTTGATCAGTGCCCAAAGATAACAGCGTTGGTGGACATGGTTAGACAGTCCTTTGGCACAAGGCATTTTCTTGCTGGGACTGGCTAAAGGTCCTAGGCAGTGTTGGTCTGATCTTACTTCTTAAAAAAATTTTTTTATTGTATTTTTTTCATTTCCATTTATCCCCCTTATACCTGCTTCCCCCCCGCCACAATCACCAGACTGTTGACCATGTCCATGAGTCCTTTTTGATCTTATTTCTAATATATACTAATGATGTGATTTGGATTTAAGATGGAAAGGGCAGATAAGATCATTGAGCCAGGGCTGAAATTTTGACTGATAAGTACAGCAAAAGATGTATGTATGTGCAAATAAATAAATATAAAATTGACTGCTGACGAAAGCAATCAGTAGGCAATAACCTATTGCAGAAGTGTGCTTTGTGGCAGGCAGCTACGACTGGTAGGTTGTAATTACTTGAGTTCCCTTTGTTTTTGTACTGTGCTGCCTTACAGTCTTCAGTTAGGTAGAAAGAGGAGCAAAGTAAGAGGAGAAGAGAGTCAAAAATGAGGAGAGATGGAAGAAAACTTAGTAACTAATGACAGCCAGAGAAACAGAGCGAAGCACAGTTAATCATAATGCCAAGTACAGACAGATAAAAGGAAAGAATTGTTAGAAATGTATCCTCTCTAGCAGTGTAATGCAGTACAAAATATAGAAACAGACATAATAGAACTGATTCAGAAGCAGGGTGTTGAAGTTAAGGCAAAGGATGAAATACTTTCATCTCCAGGCTTTGTTTTACGGTAGCTCTCTCTATTTACACAGGCGAAACGCTCTCCTTATTGTACTACCCTTTCAGAGGTGGGCAAGCCTTTCAAAAGAGTGGTAGCTTGAGGAAACCGTTTAGAGGATTATGTGCACTCAAAACAAAGCTAGTAGAAAAAGCCACAGAATGTTTTTATTTTCTTTACCCAGCTTTCTACTGCTGTGTCTTAGTTTTAAATGTCAAATCTACCTTTTAGGAAAATACCTAATTGTATGTAATTTTATTTGCTCATGAAAGCATTTTAGGTTTTCCATTAACATTATGTGCCAGGTAGCTTTTTATTGAGAACATCTCACATAAAATAGAGTCTGGGTGCTCTTATTTAGATATGGCAGGGTGTGATGTTATTTAACAGCTTTATGTGACTTAGAATCTGAAAATAACTTAATTGCTACCCTTCAAGACACTTGTAATCATATAAGGTAGAGAGACTATCGTTCTGTCCCATTGACATTAATCTGTGTGTGATTTTTAGCATTTTTTTTGAACTAACCCTGTCTTAACCCCAGATTTTAAGTCCCTTCTTCCCCCACACTAAGACCACTGGAATCCCACCTGCATACCTCACCCTCCAGAGCAAATTCTGATGTTAGATAGGAGGGAATTAAGGACCTATATAATTCTACAACTTAGCACCCAGCATCATAGTACTTACTGTTGCTACATAAGATCACCTGCCCTAATTCTAGTGTATGAATTTTCTTTCTATTCTCTTAGCCAAGTACCAGATTTTGTAGCCTGATACTCCAGTCCTTCTATGAGTGAGGCTCTGGGGGGGTAGGTGGAGGTGGAAGAGGGTCTAGGAGGAGGATGAATGGTGATGGGAAAAAATGGTTGCCTTAAAAAAGAGAGAGAGCAAGGCTCTGGCCCTGGCGGGGTGGCTCTGTTGGTTGGAGTGTCGTCCCATACACCAAAAGGTTGCAGATTCAATTCCTTGTCAGGGCACATGCCTAGGCTGTGGGCGTGATCCCTGGTCCAGGCACATGTGGGAGGCAACCAATCAATGTTTTCTCTCACATCGATTTGTCTCTCTCTCTCTTTCTCTCAAGCCAATGAACATATCTTCGAGTGATAATTTAAAAAAAAAAGAATAAGGCTATGCTTTGCTTTTCCTCTTGCCACCTGAGTTAATTCTGCTTCTGAACCCCAACTTTGTATTGTAGCAGCCTGCTGTTTGTTGACAGACTAACCCATTACCAATTGGTCTGAATTTCTGTATGTTTGCTGCTTCTGAATTTTCTGTAGATGGATTCTGTCTTGCTGTCTGGATGTCCTTTTACTTCATGTTGGATTTTTTAAAAATTAGATTTATAGAGTAACACTGGTTAATAACATATAATTTTCAGGTGCACAACATTGTAATTTGACATCTGTATACTCTATTGTGTGCTCACCACCCAAAGTCTAGTTTCCCTCATGTTGGACTTTTTTTTAAAGGTTTTTTTCTCGGGGGGAGCTGATTTTTTTTTTAAGATTTTATTTATTTATTTTTAGAGAGAGAAGAAGGGAGAAAAAGGGGGAGAGAAACATTATTGTATGTTTGCCTCTCGCATGCCCCCTACTGGGTACCTGGTCCACAACCCAGGCATGTGCCCTGACTGGGAATTGAACCGATGACTCTTTGGTTCGCAGGCCAGCACTCAGTCCTCTGAGCCACATCAGCCAGGGCTCATGTTGGACTTTTTGATGCTGATTGTCAACCAACTGTTACTGTATTCTCCCGACATGGCATACAGTTCTACTTGCCAAATTGATTTTCTTTGAATACTTTGGTCTGGGTCCATGCCCTGGCAAGAACTATAATGGATTAGCTACCACGGTTTAATGGATGCTGGCAGAAGTCAGGAGACTCATGGGTCAGAGACAAAGGACTTTATTATTTAAGACACAGCAAGCAGTATGAGCTTCCTGCATGTTGGTTCCCTTTGCCCTTCAAGTCCCACAAGGCCATTGCACAGGTGGGCCCAGGTGGATGCTATACACACAATAGGTTTGCACTATAGCTGAGAAGGCCAAGCTTTCGGAACATGATTTTTTATAACATTGTAAGCAAATCTGTCCAAACTTTGCCTCACAGGGAGATAATTGTCTTTATTACACAGAGCAGCAAACAAATCTGCTCTTTGTCCCAGGAGGAAACACTCTTTGTCTTTCAAGGTTGTGTGCTATACAAACATCTTTGAAAAGATAGTCCTAAACAAAATCTGTCAATGGGTCTGAATAAGAAATGCAGGAGATCCATGGAGAACTGTCTCCCAACAGCCCTTTGTACCTGTCTACTTTTAATACATATCTGCCAAATCTGCCTTGCTTGGCTGCATTTTAAAAACTCTGTTTATGGAGAAAAGATAGTTTTCTTATGCTGCTATGTTCTGCCTGACTTAAGGAACTTTAGATTCCATATTCTAAGATGACTTCTTTGAAGTAATTATAATTTTGTTCAGTTGCTGGTTTATATGTATTTTACAGCCCCTGATACTCTGTTGCAGTGCACCTCCTATGGCCTGACTTAGTGTGCAGTATCCTTTTCCTCCTTCCATTCTGGGTGCTGGATTTGTAATGGTTGATGTGCTAAGGCAAACTGGTATCAACTTTAGAAGCTCTTGAGATACCCAAGAATATTTTATACCCAGACAAGATGCTGAAAGAGACAGGACTTTCAAACTCCTTTGAGGGGCAGTGGGTGCTACAGTTCCTGTTGCCCACAAAACAGAGTGGTGCTGTCTTCTGTAGGAATGTGTTGCTCCCTGCCCCCATGCCAGTTTCTAAGCCCAACTACTTCAGATTTTTCTTTCTTTCCACTTCACTTCTTTCTTATCATTCCTGCCTCTTGTTGCTTTTCCCACACTCAACTCTTGTACAAAATGTTTGACCCCCTTTGGCCGTTGCCAGTTAGAATGTTTCTTTCTTTACAAAGGCAAACTGATCAGTCATCCTAAAAATGAGAGGAGTTTGCAATCGTCCTTGTCTCTTGAGTACAATAAGCACTCAATATATGTTTAATGAATGAGGATTTTTGCATAACTCTTTTCACGAGCATTGCCTTGTTTGGGGCTTCTGAGTTGACTTAATGG
>VMDR010032980.1:0-11514 GCA_007922815.1 Macrotus californicus
TGGCTAACAAGTAAGCCACTCAAAACCTACTGTGGCTTCTGCCTCATTTTCACTTTTTACTCATCAAGAAATTCTACTATGATGATTTTTTTAAAAAATTTTTTCTAGTTAACTGTCAGGTTTCTGTGAGTTGTTATATTGTGATGAGTGCTTAATCTAGTAATATCGGTATAGATTTATTTTATGTTGTTGTCATAAAATATTATTCGTCTTTCAAATTTTATTCAACCATTTAGAAATGTAAAAAACATTCTTAGCTTGAGGACTGTACAGAAAAAGCAATAACCCAGCTTTGACCTGAGGGCCATTGTTTGCCCACCCCTGATCTAGAATGCACTTCTCTCCACTCCCAGATCCAGGACCCAGGGTCAGCAGGAAAAAATGCGTGATAACAATCAGTTAATCACCACTTACTGCCTTCTATTACAGGTAGAGTGGACACTGCCATACTAAAAGTGTGATTATTTCTTTGATTGTCTATAATCAAGTCCCCATAGAACGCATGATTGCTCACATTTGTTAAGTCAGTAGCTCTTGGGAAACTCCTTCCTTACCTCTAATGTCACCCTTTATTTCAACTCCGCCAACATTAAAAGCACTTACACCCTTTTTATTGGAAATCAGGACACGTGGTCAGTGGCAAGATAGTACAAGTCCCTGATACACGGTGTAGGCTACAAATTTAGGCTTGATTTGGATCTGGAACTATGGGTCATAGAGAATACCATGAACAATCTATACTATAAAATGGAGACATTTTTAGAACTAAAAACCGGGGTCCTGGCGATATACATCCTAGATTTACAACTCAGGATTCTACCAAGATGACTCAAAGGGGAGCCCCCTACTACCCACACTGGTTGTCAGAGAATCCCTAGCATTCAGTCATCCTGGCTGATTTTCCACCCTTCTCCTCACCCCTTAGCTCTATATCCTACTCACCCTTTCCTGTGTGGGTGCTTTGTGGCCATGGCTAAGCAGAGGCCTGACAGTAACTGGGCCCCTCACATCGGCATTCCATTGTCTACAACAGACTGAAACAAAGCAGGAAACAGTAAGTCCTGTGTACACCAGGATGTGTATATTACAACATCCCCTGCAAAGGTAGGAATTTGAAGCTTCAACTAATCCATGAAAGATTAACCAATGCAGGATCTATTAGTTCAAAACAGTGATGTCATCCGTTTCTATTTCACCTTTTGTGGTTCTTTTTTTCTTTCCACACTTCACAACTTCTCGTTTCTTCCTGACTGGATATAAGAGAGGTTGGGGAGACTGCAGCCACTGCCTCAGTCTGTAAACGTGCCTTAAGAGGCCTCAAGAGTGAGCAACAACAAGGGCTCTTCCCTTGGACCTCCACTCCCAGCTTACAAAGTCCTGCTGAAGGACCCAAGTTAATTATTTTTCTTTCAAGGGCCATCCCTTTACAATGGCAAAAGCACGCACCACGGCTCAAACGCCCTTTCATCATGTGAGTATGGGGAGGGGAACAAACGAGAGGCCTGGCACAATGCAAGTCTAGGAGTGGTCCAACCGAGCCTGGGGCTGAAGCATGCTAAAGAGAACAGAGTTGGGGCCCAAACCTGTTTTACAGAATGGAGAGAGATGATTCTCCCTCCTCAAAACAAAATGCGGCTCTACCTCAGTGTGGGAAGGGAAGAGGGGAGAAGGGTATTACTTTAAAAAGTTTTTTTAACTGACGTTAGAGAGAGGAAGGGAGACAGAGAAACATCAACTTGTTGTTCCACTTATTTATGCTCTCATTGGTTGATTCTTGTGTGTGCCCTGGCCAGGGATCGAGTCTGCAACCTTTGGGTATGTGGACAACGCTCTAACCGACTGAGCAAGCCAGCCAGGATCAAGAGCATTTCTTATCATACTCCAGCACAGCCTTCAAGAGTTGTAACAGGGCCTGATCTCAAGGCCAGATTAAGTGATGGTAAACCAATCGGGCAGTTTCTGATTTTGTTACGGCCAAAGTTGACAGTGCCCTCTAGTGGGAAAAATCTAAACAGTCCTCACAAACACTGATCAATACTTCTACAAAATATCCACACACAGGCAGCTAAGCGGCAACAAAGTTACATATAATCAGCTGAAATTCAAAAAACAAGTTGACACGTTTGCATTTACCAATCACAGGTAACACTGGTCACTCACTGTGTGTGAAGCACTGCGCTAAGCAAGCACTTTGCAGGCATTGCCTCCTCTAATCCTTACAACTGTGTGAGGGAGTTACTCAAAGCCTCAACTTGCCCAAAGCACCCAGTTCGTAAACGTTACATTTAAATTTTCAACCCTCCTAAAAAATCTGACTCAAAACCACATGCACACACCCAAGAACTACAGAAACTTGGAAAACACTGGCTGCACTTTGTTCATTTTCAGACTACTGATTCTGCTGTACCTTTGCAATAATGAAATGAACCTGTTTCTGAATAAAATGTTTTATATTTCAACTAGGTCTCTTCGGAAAGAAAACTGAAGGCTTAAGTGATCTGAAAGGAGGCTGCATCGCTGGTGTGTCGGGAGCACGACCGCATGGCCTTCAGCTGCGCGGAGCCAGTGATGCGCAATATCCGCTGCCGTCGGAGCTTCTGAACCCTGCCCCGAGAGACGTCGTCCGGCCTGCGTGTTGTCTGCTTAGAGTCTTTTCCCAAACCCAAGCTGATCATTCGCTACCTAGTTGACCGTAGTGTCTACCACTGCCACCTAAGGTGAATTGATAGCCCTCTCAACATTATAAAAAGATAAAACCTATGTTCTGGCAACTTATTTTACACTGAAACATAACAGGGACCTCAGTACAAGTAGCGCTAGACCTCTGGAAAAAAAACTAAATGTGGCCTGCCGTCTAGCTGTCTTCACTCCCCACAGAAATGACTAAATGATGATGGTCTTATGCCATGGTATCAGTTTATAAGGACAAACTACTGGAAAGAGGGAAATTATTGGTTTTAGTATTTGGTCAAACGTTCACCTTGACTGAAACCACAAATCAACGCAGGGGTTTAACCACCCCCCCAAAAAAAAGGTTAACATTCATTTACGCTGGATCAAAAGCATTGGCCCCCTCTTGCCCGCAGGACAAAATCCCAAATTCTTAGCTAAGTATATTAGGTGGTCCTCAGGACACTTTCTCAGCCTCACTCAGAGAACAGATATTTATGTAGCACTTTACATTACTGCTAGGCACGATTCTAGTTTTAGGGGGAGAACACCTGGCCCTCCAAACGAAGAAAACTGAAGCCGCAGTAAAGGGGCAAAGAATAACGGTGTGGGGCTCGGTGAGGGTCAGGGTAGGCCACTCTGATAAAACGGAGCAAATCGTGGGGCTTTGAGAAAACACTGTCTGGACGGAGGAACCCTCAGAGGCCTGGGCGCAGACTCAGGTCCGCAGGGGAGCGCAGCAAGGTGAATGCGGCTGCCATAGAGCAAGAGGGTTGAGAGACAGGCTCTGGTTTTGTCTGGGTCGGGGCAGAGGTGTCCGCACAGCACATGGGGCTTTTTAGGCCGTGGTAAGAAACTCACATGAACTGAGATGGGAAGGCACTGGAGATTTTGAGATGTAATGTCACAGGTTGTGTTTCTAGAGGATCATTCTTGCTAGTGTGGGGACTTGAGGGGGAGGCAAAGGGTAGAAGCAGCCCTCTTATTCCACTTGCCTCCCCCAGCTAGGCTATTACCTATTAGTAGCTAGTATTTATTGTGGTCCTATGCGCCACACTTACCATTTAATCCTCAAAACTGCAAAGCAGCTATTTCAAATCGGAAGGAAAACAAAAAGATTCCAGCCAGTTCTAGCAGCCTATTTGCAGTAAAGAACTACTAATTAGTGGAATAAAACCTGCCACATACAATAGAGTACGTTTTTTCCACAACACACAGCACAGCCTCGCAAGTCAATTAATGCTGTATCGGACCTTTGCGTGTAGCACCCTCTGTCTAGAATAAATAATCTTGTTGATGGCAAACTTCATTTTTCTAGATCAACTCAAGGTTTCCCTGCTGAGTGAAATCGTTCCTGACTCTTCCCAGGCCACTTTGCTCCATCTTCTGTGCCTTTCAGCAGCTGCTCCATCTTCACTTCTTTGTGACAACTTACCTCGTTACAGTGTAACTGTGTCCATTTATGTATTTCCACCACCGAGTGCACGACAGCCGTGCCTTCTTACTGGTCATCCCCCCCCCCCCGACGCACACCTGGTCCTCCCCTCTCCTGCATCCACCTCTGCACACATGGAGCACAGTGCCAGGGGCCAGCCAAATGCTAGCTGAATAGAATAATGAATTACTAAAGAAGCAAACATAGAGACCCAATCTACTCTATGCACCTTGGGTATTCTCATGCTACATTGTTTTAAAAAATGAAAAACATTCACACAAAAAAGATAAATATGTGGTGATGGATGTATTATTGAGGGGGATATTTTCACAGTGTGCATGTATATCAAATCACCACAATGTATACTTCAAATATCTTACAATTTTGTCTATTATACCTCACCAAAGCTGGAAAAATTAGCTAAAGGTAGCAATGTGAAAAAATAAAGTGCATGGATGTGAACTAGACCTAGTTGATCATTTCACAACATACATCAAATCACTATGTTGTACACCTGACACATCATCATTACATCTCAGTTTTAAAAACAGAAACGTGTATGTATACTCCAGTTATGCTGTTGAGTTCCAGGACTCTGAATCATTTGTAAAATGCAGACACTTAAACAAAACACTGAAAGCTAAAGAGAATCCCAAAAAAAGTGAAACAATGAAGAAACATAAGACTTGGCCCAAATAACTAACTTAGGAACTGGAGACACATAACCTGAAAGATGGAAGGCACATGACTTTCGCTGGTTTTAGTATTAGAAAGACTGGAACGTCCATGTGAAATTGTCTGTTTAAAAAAAATCTATTTATTGATTTTAGAGAGCAAGAGGAAGAGGTGGGGAGATTGAGAGAAACATCAGTTTGTTTTTCCATTTAACTTAATGCCCTCAGCTTACAGCTAAGTTACCCAAAATACCCAAATGGTGATCTTATTTGATAAACAGCAGCAGCAACATCAAAATAAATAAACAACTCTTCCAAAATAAAACAAGAGCTGTAACAGCTAAATAAGTGATGGAGGAAGGAAAAAAGGAAGCCAACCTACCAGAGTTTGGAATAAGGTTAGAATGTTTGGAACAGGAAATACAAGACTCGGGCAGAGCTTTAAAGAAACCGCAGAGTAGGCTTTAGAGGACCTACATGAAAGAAAACAGTCTCAGTGTGGGAAGTAACATGCCAAGGTGAGAACACGTCACAGCAAGTCTGGGAGAGTCCGAGTACAGCCACTGCGTCGCAGCCAGCTTGCTGAAACCAACCGTGAGGTGACAGTGCTGGCATGCAGCAGAGTCCTGCAGGGACCGGCCGGTCCTCGTGTCAGAGCTGAAAAGTGCGGGGAGGGATGCTAAAGGTGGGAACAGGTGTGGGGGTGGACAGATGTCGCTACGCTGTGCTAAGAGCTGTTATGCTGTGAGAAAAGTGGTCACCACAGACAAGTCCAGTCCAGGGTAAGGACGATGCAGAATAAGATGGGAGGGTAAAAAGCTAAGATTTTGTTAAAAAAGAAATGCTCTTAACCACAAGGTGACTATGAGGAAGGAAAGGAAGGGAGCAGAGAAGTAGGAAAGGAATAACTTCAAATGTCACAGGAAAAATATCTCACAATCACTGCTGCACGTGTCCAGGTCGGGCCCAGGTTTGTCTGGATGGTTGGGACAGGCCTACAACTCAAACCAACCTCAGCCTGTATGAAACATCCAGTTCAGAGAAGGACACACACAGTCTTTCACATTTGAAGGAAGCCCCGTTGTTCGGAAATTATCCACTTTATTGGCCTGTTGCTTCTTTTGTCTCCTTTCATACCACTTGCCTTTTGGCAAATTCACTTCTTCATGATAGCACTTCCACCAAACAGGTTTCGAGACACAGTGAAAAGCGTGACAGCACAATAGGACAAAACTGCGAATCTATGAGTGACTGCACACATGTTCCAAACGCAGGCGGAGAAAGGCAGTTTTCTCAGGATTTAGCTTCAGGCAATATTTTGGTATAACTACATGTAATTTAACAAGACATTATCATAAACATTACATACAAAACACAAAAAATATCTACATATTACATTTCAATAAGAAATAACATTAGAAAACATAACTCAAACCAAAGACAGAGTTCCTCAATTTGGTCAGAAATCTCCATGAAGCTGAAATGATTATCACAGAAAAAACTAAAAGCAGAGTTCTTATAATAAAGAAAACACAGTTGAGTTTTATCTTCACGTATGTTTATGTATAACACTTTTTTCCCTTGATCTCAAACAACTTTTGGAATTAGGTTAAATATTTTTCATAATTAAAAAGTTAATGCCTTATTTAACATTTTTCAATATGCCTAAAGGAGAGAAAAAGATGGATATAATTTTATATTTGCAATGTAATTTTAAAAATCTAATTGTTCTCATTATCTGCTTCAAACTCCTACCTTGGCAGTCTTAATACTGTAGTCTCCCCTTTTTCCCCAGGAAATCTCAAAATAAAAAATACTGAAATATTTAACATGTAATAAACTAAATTAGTTCTTTTCCTGAACATTCACCATTTCAATTTTTTCTTAGTTGACCCTCCTCATATTTTTTAAAAGGTTGGAATTAATCATTTTGATGTTTATTTTCTTTTTAGGTAAAAGACTAAACTTCCACATTTAACAAACGGAAGATATTAGTTCTAACATAAAAGTTTAGAACAAGCTTATCTTACTTGGTGTTGGAGATGCATTCTTGCAAATGGAAGCACTAACCAACCGAGTGCAGTTCAAAGTCATTGCCTTATAGCCTTTTGTAGATGCTACGTGCACTACATATTCTGTCTGATCGACACACACTATGGAATCAGGAGTTGATTGTGATACCTTATCTCCTCTGCCTTCTTCAATTTGTCTAACAGCAGATTTTACTAAGCCTGGAGCATGATCAACCCAGATCCACCTGATGTTCACCCGCTTAAAATCTGCAACAGCTAAGTCACATTTTTAATCATCAAAGCAACGCCTTGTTTAGTAGGAAGTTGGAAGCAAACTACTATTAGCTGGGAAGCAGAAGACCATCCTCAGAAAAAAGAATGTCACGGGCAGATACGCCACAGAGTAAAGAAAACAGACTTATTGAGGCAAGGGGCTCTCAAACTGGGCAAGACCGGCAGAGTGTGATGGCTCTGACTTGCTGACTGAGAAAAAACAGTGTCCACTCCACGTTTCTGACATGTAAGTTCTAAAATAAAGGTTTTATGTAGTGCATTCAACTTGGGGAAAATCAAAAGCAGATTCTCTACCCTAATATACTTAGAAATTCCTATCTGAAATAAAGCTGCCTAGCAAAGATGCTGCCGTTTGGGTAAAGTTAATTCGTAGTTATTTGTATACACAGACGGATACTCTTTCATTTCATCAGGTTTTTCAATATGCTTCATTAGTCACACTTTATACCTTAATCTTAGTTTTGTCGGTAAAAAATACAGCTCTGCTCACTTCCAGGTAGAGACAAACTTTAAAGACTACAGATTGTTTTAGAGAAAGTTCAGTTCTTACAAAATAACTTTGAAATGGAGGACTGCTTTCTTATTTGCCACATTTCTTTAAGTTTAGTCATAAAATTTCAGAAAGCATCTGGTCACTGATCTCATAGTTTTTACTAATTTGACCCTAAAACTAAAATCTAAAAAATAATCTAATATCAAAATATTAAATTTTCAAATAGCCCCCCAATAATGTTTTGTAAACTCTCAAGTATTATCAAGATTATCTAACAGAGAATCAAAATCAAAGCATTAATTAAATAAAGTTCTCTTGGATTTCACAACATAAAACAATATTCCTTTTAGCACTGAACCATCCCCATTATTAAAGTTATTTGTAAATACAACATATCTTAAATATTTGATTTACAAAACTTAAAAATAACATACTTCCATATGGATAAAATACACCACAATTTTTATATTCCTTGAAGCTTCTTAAAAGCGGATGCTAATTGTACCAAAAAGTCTATTCCGCTTACGAGATTTTAACTGGAAACCAGGAAGAGTTTCTTAATAATCCAGAAAGAGATGACACAGCGATGAAGATGCTGAAGGAGGTTAGGTCCACGTGAGCTTCAGGAACAGGAATCGTCCATCTCTGAACGCCAGACATTTGCTGGCCCGAAGACCAAAATCCACCTATGGACACAGTGTGGGTCCTTCCAGTTCATGTTCTGGTATTTTGGTACAAAATGAGGATAGGTCTCAAAAGCTATGGACATTTTCAAGTTTGTTTGTTTTTTAAATATATAATAATTGAGCCAATCTGAAGAGCATATGGCTTCTAATAACTCTGCCAGTTAGCAATAGGAAAAAATACATTTTTGCTTTGTGGTGGCTGTTTGGTGGTTAGACTTTTATTTTCCTCTTCACGTTTTCGGTGACTGTCTCCCACTGGTGTCATCAACCAGGTCTCTCAGGCGAGACAAGTGGTGCAAAGCCCTTCATCAGAAAGTATAAAACATATTATAAACCAATATTAAAGACTGAATAGGAACACAGCAAGAAATGGTGGTTACATTGTTTACTAACATCACAATTAGTATGAGGGATGAATTTATCGAATAATTGAAGTATCGAACCATGATTCTGAAGTTTCCTTATAAAACTCTGACATCTAAATAATCAAGGGTTAAAATAATTCATCTAAAATTCTATAACAACACTAATTTTTTAAAATTTTATTTTGTGTGTTCAAGGCTTTTTTTGGCAAGTTAGCTGAATAAGTTTAGTAAGAAACAACAACGGGTATCATTTGTTACCACACTTAAAGCATTTTTTTCATATGATTTTCACAACAGGTCTGTGAAATAATATATTGTATTTTGGCATACTGTGTATATCATTTCAGAAACAATTCATTTATGTTTAACGTACACTCAAAATAGCTAAAACTTAAAAAAATAAAGGATCAGTTACAATTCTCAGAAAAACTCATTTTTATTGAGCATGGAGGAAACACATGACAATTATGTTGAATAATGTAATATTATACCAACAACATCGTTTTCACAAAAATAAAGCTAAGATTATAGTATCAGTGGGAAAATTCAATCATCCCTCAAACAAACGAGGAGGAGAGAGGCCCTTAACTTTCCAATCTTGCTCTAAAAACTGTTCCAGTTTTTCCTCCCCTATCCTTCAGATCCGAGGGCCACTCAGAAAATGTCACCCAGGTTAATCAACCATATTTCGGGTCTCTGATCAATAAGAGACCAAGAAAAACAGAAGTAATATAGCGATGGGTGCAGTAATCTCTAGAGGTCAATTACTAAGGTGAGCTAAGGGCGGTAACGACGACACCCTATTCCACAGTCTCTAACACAGGTTCAAATAAATGTGTGTTAAATAAAATACACCTTCTACTTTACCCAAGATAAAGAGGTGGAAGAAACTAGCAGTGTTAATTACTGCATTGTATCTCGTTCCCAGGTCTCTTTCTTGGACACTTACTCAAATATAATTAATAAGAGAAGAATCCGGATTCTGCTACCCTTTTGGCAACTTGTTAATTTTCGAGATTCTCATCTTCTTTAACTAAATAACAATAACGTACCCAAAGTTACTAAGCAATTAGGTAAAATGAACTAGAGACTATCACTTCTACATTATCTAAGGAATTATTTTCTTCCTTGAGATGCAGTTATGAGAAAAAAGATAACATGTAAATACACTTGAGACTTATCTTCCTTTTTCTGCTCAGGCTTGTTATTTAACTACCTGTGACTCAAGTGAAAGAAACAGCAAATGACTGGAGCCTTATCTTACTCACTGTTCACAACGCTAATGGCCACAGATCCCTTGGACTTCAAGGGCCTAGGAAACTGGATTGGGAAAAAAATCCTCATCTGTATTTTCACTACATCCTATCTGTAAATTAGAATCTTTCCATTATGCATGTAGGCAACAGACCAAAATCTGCACAACCTTATATGCCACAGAAGATGGACACATTTTCATAGCACCTTATAGTCATTGCAGGAAGCTAAAAATCTTTTATCACTATTTCAAAATTATAATAGTTATATGATAGTTTCAAAATCACAATAGGTATCAAAGCCACTGCCAGAACATAAGTTATCTACGTCTTTCTGTTTACAGTCCCAAAGCCCTCATATGACGTAACCGGCCCACTATTAGACGATGATAAGCCTAGCTGTTTACCCACTGAACAGCTAGGTCTCACTGGTAATCCAGCAATCAACGCCTTCCAGAGTCCCCTTTCTCTCTTTGCTGATCAGCGTGTGAAAGTAAGTAAAGGCAAACCACGATTTAATCGTTTTATTCAAGCTGTGCCAAAGGTCTTCAAATAATGTTTTTACAAAATGAATTTTAACTTATCTATATTTTAAATGTAGTCTTATTTTAAATGCATTAATAATCGTGTTACTAACTAGAAATTTAATATTTCCATAACTATAATTCAATATAACTAGTCTACTTTCTAATCCTATGTAGTTTATTTTACACCTTTAAAAAACAACGTCAGGGAGAAAGGAAGAGAGGGGAGCACAGGGGAGGGTCCGGTGTGGGGGGAAGGAATAAAAAAGCTAAGCAGAAATGAAATCCGTTTCCCTAGCTTGGCGACACACATCAGCGGGCAGTTCCTTTCATTTACCTGGCATCTGCCCTGCGGGGAAGAAAACAATCCACGTAGAGGAGAGGCTATCAAAAGTGTGCCACTCAAAGGTGTGTGTAGGGAGAAGTAGGGAAAAATTGTATGATAATTGGATAATAAGAATATTATTCTCGATCTTTTTCTAAAAAAGTGAAGACACGCTAAGGGGGAAAACTTAAATTTAAGGGTTATGACACAACACCAAGCACAGCTGAGTGAAACGGTGCTATGGAAGTAAAAAAATTTTAATCTTAGCATTTCATGAACTCAGTATACCATCTTCTGAGGACACTTTATTTTCACACAACCAAACCCACAAATAAATACTTTTCCCTTCTGCCAATAAGGAAAGACTTGTATTCCTCCTCACTTTTAAATTTAAGGTGATGCAACTGAGAAAATAGGGGGATTAACACCTTTAGGGCATTTCAACCATTTCATCCAGGACATTGTATCTACATTAGATTTCCATGGATACAGGTCAAATAATGATACAGTTATGATTTATAGTTACTCTGCAGGGATTATATGAAGATACCTGTCATGGACAAGTTGCTCTTCCAGGATATCCACACCAACACTAATCTCACAGTGCTGCTATGGTTCAGAAATGAAAGAGTATCAACTTAGGCCATTCACATTCCTTATATTTTAGGTGTCTAAGGTTATCTCATAGGGTTCTAAGAACATTTTAAATAAGAAATTGCAGAGTATTAAGAGAAAACTTCAGTATTAAACAATATGTCCCAAGAAGCTCAACCATACCTATCA